>JAXQQM020060870.1:0-47325 GCA_034641835.2 Pinus albicaulis | reverse complement strand
ATTCTATGTTTTCAAATGTAGGCTGGAGTGTGCGTTGATAGATATGCACTAAGGGATTTCAGTGATAAGCGATATATGTTATATTGCGAATGTGGATTTTGTTTTGATGTTATGAAACCCACGGTTAAAAATCTTCTAATTATTTATGTGGGCCCATAACCCAGAGATCCAGGAATTGAAAAAACAATTGCAGATTTTCTTCATCAATATGAATCTAAAGGATATTTGTGTTGAATGGCCTCCATGCACAATTCTGCCATGGTGGCCACTTGTTTATCGTTTTTCTAAAGTTTTTCTGGTAGTGCTACATTCTCTACCTGTGCCTTCTGAAGCTGCTCCTTAAAAACTAACTTTATGAGCCTAACATCGGATATATCCTTCCCCAACTCAACTAATTTTCCTTCCATAACCCTTATGTCATGCACACCTTTATATGTGGAAATATTCATCCAATGATTAGTGTATTCCCTTTCCTCTTCCAACTGATAAAACAAAGCTATTGTGAACTTTTCAAGAATTAATCTACCCCCCTCAATGTATGTGTAGTAGGAGTTGAGATTGGGTTGAGGGCTAGGATTTGGCACTACTGCTACATATTTGATGTCTGGTTTTGGTGAGGTGTCATCTTCCTTATCATCTTTTCCTCCCTCTTTTTCAACTCTTTTTTTTCTCTTGTGCCTTTTCCTCCACTTCTTTGACCTCTTGCCCCTCTGTGGCTGTATTTTACTCCTCAACCAAGGCCTTTTTCTTCAATTATGTGCTTCCTGGAGTTTCCTATAGAAAAAACAGGATTTCTTCTAGAAAACTCTGTTTTTCTTGTTGAAGACACTATTTTCCTTGTTTTTAACTCTTTTTAGTCCTTGGAAGGTATGTGGTGGTTGCATGAGGTTTATGGGATGCCAATATGGTTGAATGTATTTTGATATATGTTATAGGGGTCCTTACAGGCGAAGTAACCTCTTACACCTTTCCTTCATCCAATATGATTTCCTCCTCCTTCTTTGTTGATACTTTAATGGTAATAGGGCTCTTGGTGGGATTTTTTGGTTTTCCCTACCTCACCCTTTGACTCTTCCTAGTTTTGAAGCACATAGGTGTTTTCCTCCTTATTTTTGTTTTGATGGGTGTGCTTAAAGCAATTAGGGTATCATCTGCTTCTTGATCTGTGATGTTTGGTCACATGTTGTTGTCGAGAGGGGAAGTTTCATTGCCTAGGATAGGGTCCAAATCTTCCTTTTCCTCAGTCCTTTATTCTTCCTTTCCCTGAAATTTTTCTTGCTCTATCTCTATTGTATCTATGTTTTCTACCTAAATTTCCATCTCTTATTTTTCTTTTTTGTTTTCTACCTCCTCTTCCTCTTCTTCTACCTCCTCTTCAACCTCTTCTTCTTCTTCTTCTTCTCTTTCTCTAAGGCTAGAGACAAAGGTATTCCCTATTTAGGTAGCTATAAAGGACTCCATATCCATGTCTATGAAATAATACTAGGATACAAGTAGTTTCAACCTTCTGAAAGCATTATTTGCAATTATTTTTATGAGGCCATGATGGGCCTACTACTGATATTTTATTTTTCTCACTTTATGGATCATGTTAGTTATGGAGTTTAGGAGGAAGTGAGGGATACTTTAACTATGTTTAAGTGTGAGTTCTCCTTCAAACCTAAGTTCATTTAACAATATGAAATGATACCCATAGACGACACTAAGACCACTTTCACAAGAAATAAACTTCATGATTCAGAAGGCTACTTCATCCCAGGGGTACAGAAGGCTTTCTCTCCTCACTCCATTTTTGTCTTCAATGTAATCCTCCCCTAGTAGAAAGAAATTCTTTTTGTTTGTAGTGCTAGGAATTCTTTCCTTAACCCATTTGACTCCTAAGGGAAACTTTGTAACTCTTCTTATGATTTCAAGAGATAGTGTGATGGCTAGGCCTCTAACCATAGTGGTGGCTTTCTCTTCTCATTGTGACTATAGAGCCAATGAAAATTTTTTAGCTATCTCTTCATCAAAACCTTTCAATAGCTCAAAGAGCCCTAACCATTGCTGATTTTGGAAGTTTTCCATAACTTGAGGGTGTTTCCTAATTATCTTAATGTTAGTAGGCTTGAATCTATTGAATCCCCCTCCCATTTTAATGGCTGTGATATGAAGGTGGTGAGAGGTTTGAGAGTTATGTCTTGGAGTTGGAGGTCTTGAAAAAAAATTCAAGAAAATTTTGTTTTACCCTTTAACTGTCAAATTTACTTTGTTGAGCATGAATTGTATAGAGAAATTTCGGTGCTAGGGGATGGAAACCACTTACCTTTGTACTCTATTTTTTTTATTTTAGAGATGGAGGATTTGGGAAGAAAATTCACCCACATGTGACTCTGTGTTTCCTTCTAAACCCTTGTTGATATGCTTCCAAAGTTGCGTGTGGCAAAACTATGCTTCCCATAGCACGATGGTGCATGAAAGATGAAACCTTGATGCTATTCTTCTAATGGCTACCACTACTCTCCTGATCTTGCTACTCTTTTAAATTCTCAACTCAATGGTGAAAATGAGGCAAATATTACCTTTATTGTATTTAAAACTAAATTTGGAGCATTGTGGTGACTCAGACTTAACACGAGTTTTCCTCTTTCACACCATTGGCCCCACTTCAGTTAATCATTGTTGAGCCTCATGATCAAACTATTCATACCCATACACTCTCTCTCAACTTGATTTGACTTTCCCAGGTGGCATGCACTTTTACTGTTCCTGCAGTTTCACTTTAAGAAGGTGGCCAAGTTAACTCGCCACTTTTTTTCCTTTTGAATTTATAAAAATTGACATTCAACCATTTTGGTCATTATGGATGCACATCGAGAGGTGACGGGCTATACGTGAGCTTACCTAGTGTTGGTGACGTGCTAACAGAGCTGGTGCAAGGATCTAGAGCTGGTGGTTGGTCTTTTCTTTGCTGTGTCTTCATTTTTTATTTGTTTTCTGACTGAGCTCCTTGTCTTTTCTGAGTGAGATTCTTAACCTATTCTTTTCTTTTTCTTTTGTGGCTGCTTCATGGAGGCCTTCATGTGCCATGGTTGGTGTGATTTCCCTTCTAAAGTATATTGGTGGTCTTCTGGAGTCATCCTCGTTAGCTTTCCTTCATCTTTTGGCCTTGTTGTGCCACACACAGATTTTCTACATGAAACTTTATGATACTTGTAGCAGTGTATTTCTTACCTCTTCTTGATTCAGTTTGCTCAGAAATGGAGGGGGATGGTTGATGAAGGTTATGAAGGAATTCATGGAATGAATGGAGTGGAATATAAGCAAGTGAAAGAGGTCCCATTCCAAGTTTCTAATGATTTAACTGCTAAAGGTGCAACATAGGGTTTAGATAGGGAATCCTTGTGCATGGAGTGAAATAAGGGTTTGGGAATGGTAGGTATAGGAAAAAAATGAATTATCATAGCCTTCTTGAAGTTTAGAAATCCATAAGAGGGATTTTTCCTTCATGAATGAGTTTCTTGAAGAATTTACAAGAGTTTCCTGCAGTGCTACATGAATATTGTAGCTACTTGATTTTCCTGTAGCAATTACAATTTAGGAAAAAGAATGAAATTGTTACCTATATTATGGGTGAAATGGATGAAGGGATGTATGATGGAGTGTCTTACGGAGCGTGCAAGTAGAGAATTAGATAAAATGAAGAGGAATTTCTCCTATGGATCCCAAAAACCATCTTTAATCAACAACCTGCAAAACAGAAAAGCACATAACTGCATATGTATTTTTTTTTCTTTTTACTTTTCTTTATTTTCTGTTTTTTTATCTCTTTTTTTTTTGAAGGCAGGTGGGCTTCCTCCAGAGAGGTTTTCAACCCACAAACCTGCCTTGGGTGTCTCAGAGAGGTTTTCACCGAAGGATCTTTTACTCTACGTTTTTTTCTTTTTCTTTCTTTTTTCTTGCTCCAGGACTGCCACATGGATATTTTCAACCCTGGAGTTGGCCAAGGGTGCCTTAAATAGGTTTTCGCCCAAGAAAACGTGAAGTTAGGTTACACATTTTTCCCTTTTTGAGAAAAAACTTTCATCTTTTTCAGTTCTTCAACTTTCTGCAAACTATAACATTTTTTTTGTTTTGAATTTCATTTTGCGATAAAAATAAAAGTTGTCAGAAACTTTGTTAGCTTTCTATCACTTATTTTCTGGAATTTTTTTATGCACATTTGATATGTCAACTTAGCGTTTCTTTGAGTGTGTGTTTTTTAACAATCAAAGGATTCATAATAAGTCATGTTAATACGCAATGTTGTATTCTTTGAAAATTTGTGTTTTTGAGAAAACAAAATGTGTTACAACAATCTAGACAGAGTCTACTTTAGTTTCATTATATTTACAAAGCCAATGGATGCATATCATAATTACTAGAATTTTTTGAACTGGTCCAATATGAAAAAACTACATATTTTGAGTATGTTTCGCGACACAAGAAATTTCTTAACATATAAGTTATAAACTAAAAATCTAAAAGCTATCCATTAGAGACGACGGACCAATGTAACACCCCATAAATTTTTCAATTTTTTTACAATGTATTTGGGAGATACATAATTTTGATTTCACTGAATCACAATGACCCTCAGAAATTGTTTGCACCCATTTTATTACAAAATTAATTAAAATTAGTAAATATTTATGAAATTCCATAAAATTTATATTTCCTGAAAGTAGATTCAATTTTGAAAATGTTTTTCTTGGTTCCAACAATTAATTCAGAATGTTTCATGGAGTTTAATCAGTCCAAAGTTTCAGAAACGTATTCAAATCTTGGATTTGCATAACTGGTGACATGTTAGTTCGACTGAACTTTTATAAAAAGTTTGACCGAACTATTTTTTGTGCAAACGGGCCATTAAGTCTCATGTCTTAATAGCTCGGCCAAACTTCTGCCTACTTTTCCATTGGCTGGAAAATTTCCCGGAGCCCCTGCAAAAAAGCATTTCACAACAATATAAATTGCCGTGAAATCATTCATAATTTTTGCACATTTCGCACATCTGGTCTAATTTTACTAAGGTCTTGGTTTGGGTTTAAAGAAATTTCTTAGAAATTTGGGTTTAAGGAAATTTCTTGGAGGTGGTCTGATTTTGCAAAGAATTGTTTTGGGTTTAAGGACTTTTCTTGGAAGACATTTCTTGGAGGCGGTCTGATTTTGCATAGAACTGTTTTGGGTTTAAGGAATTTTCTTGGACGTACATTAAAAGGACATTTCTTGGAGGTATGTAATGCATTTTTTTGGATATTTTTTGTGCTTCATTTTTTTGAAAGTATGGATGTGGGCTTAATTTCGAAAAGACATTTTCTTGAAGTATTTTTTGAAGTATTTTTTAAGGTGACGTTTTTTTTTTTAAAGTTGGAGGCATTTTTTGAAGTGACATTTTTTTAGAGTACGTGTTTTGAGTTGAATTAAATATTTTGAGCTTTGTTTCATTTTTATAAGACATTTTTTTCTCAGATTTTTTAATGTAAGTGTTTTGGATTGATGTATTTTTTGCGAAGTTTTTAAAATGAGTTTTTTTTTTTAAATTAAATCTTTTGTGATGTTTTTTCTAATTGATCTATTGTCTAAATTTTTGAAGGAATTTTTTTGAACTTCATACTCTATTATCATGGGAAATCGAAGGAATTGTGCGAGAAAATATGATCAAAAAAGAGACCCTGAGGAACGTAGAGAAGAGATTAGACAATCTCGCGAAAGAAAGATAGAAGCACTCTCAAATATTGAAGGGGAAAATCAACCTCAACTAGAAATTGAAGCAGGTATGTAAATGTAAATAGTATGATCTATTGATATATTTAAAATTTTCCTAGTGTAAAATGTGAAGCTTAATTTTTATTTGATGAAATAATTTGAAAAATATTTTGCAATGTAAACAGAGAGAGATATTTCTCAAAACATTGATGATGAGATACAAAATTTTGAAAGAGAAAGTGGAAGAGATATTGAACCAATGATTGAAGATGGTGAAAATATTAAAAGAAATTCAAGTGAAGAAATTGAATCACAAGGTATATATATATATTGAACACATGCACGTATTATTGAAACTATACATATGTTTATTAATTTAGCTATTTATTGAATATGTAAACTTATTATGTACTATTTATTCGAATATGTACAGATGAAATCATTGTCGATGATGAGATGTTAGAAAATGTTGACACTCACAAATATGGAGATAAAAAACCTGACCATTATATACGATATCATGTTAAACGCATTTTTGAAACGTATTTCATAAAGGAGCAGGTGACCGTTCAAGCTCAAATGTTGAAAGGTCTTCTATCATTAAGGAAATTAAAAGAAGCTACGACACTACTGGATATTTGAAAACCAAACAAAGATAAAAGAAATGAAGGAAACTGTGGTACAAAATATAGGTAGTGCTATAAATTCAATTAGGAGATCTATACAGAAAAATGTTTCAATTCTACGTAGAGGAATACATATGGCAATGGTTTCATCAAGTACTAAAGATAATTGTTTGGTAACATCTATGGCACGAGCATTAGGAACCTCACGAAAAACATTGCACAAACATCGGAAATTTCGGCTGCAAATAGATGTAAATGATGAAATCGCTTGTTGGTGAGCTATTTGTAGGCAACCATACAAAGATAGACTTGGATAAAATGTTAAAAAAACAATATATGAATATTGGAAGAAAAATTCGCATGCTTTGCCAACTGCAAGGCATGTGATGCGAAGAAGAATAGCACGAAATCAGTATGAAGAACATGGAAAATATTTCTTGGAAACCACTCAGATAGAGTTATTCAACAAGTTCAAAGAAGAGAATCATGAAATTCATGTTTCAATCAATGCTTTTGTTCAACAAAAACCATGGTATGTAAAACCTATCATCGTACGGGACAATTGTTGTTGCTATTATCATGTGGAATTTGAGTTATATTATGACGTATTCCTTGATTTTGGTAGAAAATTATGGAAGGATTCACCTCCTCCTTCCACTATCTGTGATTTCATATCTCAAATTCTATGTGAAAGAGAAAGAGATGAAATATTTTACAAAAAGAAAGGTGTTGGTGGTAAAAAATGCGATTATTGTGGAAATTTGACTAAATTTCAAAACAAATATCGTACTGATATAAATGATCAATCATTGTCCAACATGAAAGCTAAATGGAAAAGATATGAATATATCGATACATAGATTCAAGGTGCAAATAGTGTTAAAAGAATTGAATTACGAGAAGACGCAATTTTTGTGATAGACTTTTTGAGAAAGTTTGAGGCAAAAATTTACAAATACACCAAACATTTCCATAGAGCTTGATGGAAAGACTTGAAATTCAAAAAAACTCGTGAATTTTTTCCACCAGGGACCATTTTTTCAGTGATTGATTTTGTAGAAAACTACAGATCTGTTCCACAAAAAGAAATTCAGAGTGAATAGTATCATTCTGACCAAGTCTCCATGCTCGTCCATATTCTATATTGACATGCTGAACAAAAAATCTATCATATAGAAATCAAGACTGAAAATCGACATATCATTAAAGAATATCACTTTTATATCAGTGACGATCATACACAAGATACATATTTTCTACAACATTGTTTTCGAAAAATTTATGATTCCTTGAAAAATTGTGGAATAACATTCAATGAACATTGGATATGGTCAGATGGATGCACAGGTCAATTCAAATCTGCACAATCATTCTTTTGGTTGTGTTGTCTTCATAAGAAAATCTGCATTAAGCATTGTTTGAATTTATTTGAGACTGGCCATGGAAAAGGAGAACATGACGGTGCATGGGTATGCATAAAACGAGCACTTCGAAGATATCAAATGAACCCATCTGCAAGTCAACTTGTGGACGCGAAAGAAGTTGTTCAATGGTGCATCACTGCTCTAATCCATGAGACTAACCCATCAAGGGAAGTGCGAAGGTACATTCAATTTAATTTTTATTGGAAATCTAATTTATCGTGCAAAGATTATCTTTGATTATATTTTGATATCATATTTACATTCTTCTTTGAATTTTCCATATAAAGGTTTTTCTGGCATATTGGGATCGAAGACGTAGATAGATCAATTGGAAATGACATTGAAACAATAAAAGGGACTCGAAAATTGCATTCAATTAAAACAAATTCATCCAAAAATGTGCTTGCATTGGATAAAAGAAAATATTCTTGTTTTTGTCATGTTTGCATAGAAAACACAAAATCCGATGACGTTTGTGAAAATAAAATGTATGTAAATGATTGGAAACATACAGAGGTAAATACAAAGGGAAAAATGTCTGTTTCAATGTTTGAAGAAATGAAATCAGAGGAAACTACAATATCATCTGATGGTGATCAAGTTTCTGATCTTGTTAGAGAATGTAACATTTGAATTTCTTTGTAATGATTTAAATATCTAGAAATAAATTTAAATATGTATAATTTTGTTAAGCTTGTTTTATTTTGTAGGAGATTTTTTTGCTGTAATTTCACCTATAATGATGAAAATGT
This sequence comes from Pinus albicaulis, assembly GCA_034641835.2. Classification (NCBI taxonomy): domain Eukaryota; kingdom Viridiplantae; phylum Streptophyta; class Pinopsida; order Pinales; family Pinaceae; genus Pinus; species Pinus albicaulis. Next base: position 38,796 of record JAXQQM020060870.1, on the reverse strand, counting down.
GAAGTATTATTTGTTGCATTTCACTAAACGAAAAATTAAATTATTAGAAAACTATAATAATCATCGATTTCAATATGAAAGAGGATATATTATACTGAAAGGTTATTTTTTCAGAAAAGCTAATCAAAGTGGGGATTTTGTTTACTTTGAAGACTATGAACCTGATTTCATAAGTTGTCAATATAGTCACTTGGTGTGTGCAACACTCATAAATTTGATAGAGGTTCAATCAAAGAAAAAAACGAAAATTAAGAAATGGAAAATGTCAAAATCCGATCATGAACATATTATTGAAGATGGCATTCCATTGGAATTTTTTTGATTGAACTACCCAACAATTTATTCTCTTTGGATTAAATATGTTTTATAACTTCCAGTACTCAACTAGAAATTGAGCTTCTTATGTTATTTGTGCAAGTGTTTGCACATGTACAAATTGTTTTGGTACATGCACGTGCTCTAGTATCAACTGAAAGTAGCTTTTCCATACATGTGCATTGATGAAAAATGTTACATGTATTGGATATATATATATATATGTTCTAGAATTCAATTAATTGTTTAAGTAGTTTTACTATGTGCATTGATGAAAAATTATTCACGTACTCAATATATATGTTCTAGAATGAAATTAACTGAAAGTAGTTTTTCTATGTGCATTGATGAAAAATATAGCACGTACTAGATATATACATGAACTGAATGTGCCCAATTTTTCTTGTGGGATTTTCTGGTAAAAAGTATCTACAATGTAAATAAATAATCCACAGTATAGTTTTGTATGAAGATTCCTTTCAGACAAGAGACTCGGAGCACTTCTTTGAATTTTGGTGGGATTTGACCCACATATCTATTCCTAATTTAAAATCTAGTACAAAATTTGTCTGTCCAATGGTCGGATATGTTCTATGTTCTAGAATGCAATTAACTGAATGTCATCAATTTACCAGTTTATAAATCAACAAGGCTACCTATTTGAGTGCATTAATGACATTGACCCGAATTCAACAAACATATATTTACTTCTTATATTTCCAATCAAAATTAAAGGGATTTACATATATCTACTTCTTTAATTTTTTTTCAATTAGAGCTCAATTGATATGGTTAGTTGCATTGAAAAGCTATGTTCTTCCTATTGGAAATTTTTTCACTCAAACAAGAGTATGTAGAGATCAAAAGCAATCTTAAGATGCCAAATGTACTTCAACCATCTGTTGGGAAAAATACTGAGAGGGGGGGGGTCGATCAATATTTAGGACTTTATCAAAATTTTTACTTTTTCACTCTCTAAAACCCATACACTACTTTCCTGAACCAAACTAGCGTATACACGCAGATATCCTTCATAAAACTTGCGTATACACAGAGATCTAATTATGCCATTAATTCTTCACTTATATCATTCCATCATTCATTCATTAGATGTTCAATAAATAGTAAACATGTGCAGTAAGATTAGAATAAACCATCACACATAAGCATCACACATGAACACCAGGATTTTAGGTGGAAACCCAAGTCGGGAGAAAACCACCGCTGCAGTTGCTCAGCCTTCAATATTTTATTATAGAGAAAACATATTACAACATATGTGCTGGCGCAGACTTGACCAGCACGCAGGCACCCACCTGCGCTCGTTTACCAGCCTCTCCTGGAAGGGAGCTCCAACCCCCTGTCTCGTTTACCAGCCTCTCCTGGAAGGGAGCTACGACCCCCTGCTCTCGTTTACCAGCCTCACCTGGAAGGGAGCTACAACCCCCTGACTGAAGGCTACAACCCTCAGCACTTCTATGGACCACGTTTCATCAATTTCACACTAGATCCAAAGCTTCCTTTAGAACACAACTTGCAGGCCACGTTTCATCATATTTTTAGACTGGACCCACTCCACACATTTAAGCTCAATCAAACATCAAACTGATACATTGACAGATAGCAGTAAACCAAAAGAACAGATCAGACATCTCATACCACAAATTTCAGCAAACCCTAGTTTTGCATACGCGCTTTCCTTTCACTGATACCGCGTATATATGCGCCTTCGACCATACAAACCTGCGTATACTTCTATACAAATTACGGAGCTAATTTTACTTCCCATACGCGCTTTCTCTTCAGCAAACCCGCGTATATACGTGCTTACTCTGCGGCGAACTAGCGTATAGTTCTTCAGACATTTAGGTCATTGCAATTCTTCAGAACAGATACATCACTCAGATTTTACCCTTTACTTCAGACAGATGTTCGCCTCATCTTAGATCTAATCATTCCATAAACAGATCTAGCAAATACAAATACATTTCAGATCTAGATTCACTTCTTCATTATTTCTTCATAGGTGCATCATGCTTTCAGATCTATCATTCAACTGTTACCCTTTCCATTCAGATATACTTCAGAGAGAAGTATTCATTCAAGCTCAGACATCTTGCACACATTTGCACAATGAATTTGTTCTCCTTATATAGGTTTACCCTTTATCAATACCATGAGCCAAAACCACATTACTTTCGATGGTATTCCTGGATGGGGTCACATAGACGAATCATTACTCAATTCAATGGGTCAATACCATGGTGGTTACCCCTGGTTTTACATATTTAGAGCGCTTTTGCCCATACGCGACTTGGAACGTTATTTCCCGCGTGCATACGCTACTTTGTCTAGACAAATCCGCGTATGCCTTGAGACATACTCTTTTCATCATGTTCTAGCACATGCTGACATTCCTTCCATCAATACCTTCTGTTCTCATTGTATATACATCAGATTTACAACTTTTAACGAGTTCATCAAGACATATTCCATCAGGGACAACTTCATCAAGTAGGTTGCCATCATCTTCATCAAGTGGGTTGCCATCAAGGACAACACTCAGCATCATATTGCCAACAATCTCCCCCTTTGGACTTGATGGCAACCATGATGGTGTTTTATCACCACAACAGATAGATACATTAAGAATACAATGACACCATGTCACTCTTGACACCATTCTTTCTCTTTATTCAAACACCATGTCACTCTCCCCCTTTGACATCAAGGGCAAAGGGCGGACCAAAACCAACACAAGGTTTTTTCTCCTTTTGTAGAAGGAAGCGCTCTGTAGATCTGATGTACACTGAAGTGACCATGATCCCCCTGAGTTCATGCTGAATCTTCAAACATATTTTTCATTGAAGTACATGACTCTATGACCTTCCTATCACCAATGACTCATACTTACATCAAATATCCAACCAAATGGATTTACATATGAGACTCAAATACCCAACCAAGTGGGTTTACATAATTTGACTCAGCTACCCAACCAAGTGGGTTTACAATTTTGAACAAGTCCTTACATGACTGAATATTACAATTTTACATCATGGGTCTCATCATGACCTTTTCATCAAATTACAAATATGATTTTTCATGACCAATACCAGAAAGACCTCAAACGAGAGATCATATATCAGAACCATCATAATGCCAACAATGCATTATACTCAGTTAGGCTAGTGCTCCCCCTGAACATGTGCATCCAAACATCTTTTCATATGACCAAGGCTCCTCCTTAACTTGTGCAACCTGAACATTTTCAATAGCAAGTCATCAGCAACATTCTTTGCATGATCTGTTCTTGTCTCTGAATTATTAGACTTCCATCTCATCCAACAGATACTCTTCATCAAAAAGCAATCCGGGCTCATCCATAAACTTCATCATAAGAAACCATGAATCATGTCATTATCATTTAGAACCGAGAAATAAACTGAAACAGTGCCAATAATACAATCATTAGTAGTCAGACTGATGCTCCCCCTGAACCTCTGCTCCTGATCTTCAGCTATCATCCCAATTCTCTTATCATCAATGCATACGCGACTGTGTCTGCTGGAACTCGCGTGTATACGCGACTTTGTTTCATCATACCCGCGTATGGAAAGTGAAATATAGAAAATTTCACACCTTCATCTCCCCCTGAATTTGTACCTTCTGTTCCTGTCTTTTCTTCACACTAGATGTACTGTCAGAAATACACATACCCAGAATTACCAAATCAACCATGAGAATCATCATACATCGCTCCCCTTGTGACGATACATTAGAAATCCCTATAATGTATCTCACATTACTCCTACAGTCATTAAGAGAAGTAAGCTTCAGAAGTGGATGACTGCAGTAGGGTCAATATTCCCTATGTCTCTGACCGGTCTTCCTTCCTTTTGCAAATTTGCTTGAACTTTCTAACTGTGTGCTGGAAATTGTCCACTTTCTCTGATCTGTTCATCCTGCATTATTTTTCTACATGTCCATACTTGTTACAAGCATAACATCTCATGTGGCCAGAGAAATAAGCATAATAATCATCATGAACTTTTCTATTCTTCCTTCTATTGCAATTAGCTGCTTTATGACCATACTTGTTGCATGAAAAACAATATCCCTTGAAGAAACCAGAGTACCTTTCTGTGTAGAATCTGTTTATTTGTGACTGAAACAATCTGCTTCTGCAATTGGCTGCAACATGCCCATAATTATGACATTTAAAGCATTCATCATTATTGAATGATTTCCTTTGAGAATTCATGATTGTCGGTTGGCCTTTTGTTTCTTTCAACACTTCAGGTTTTGCTTTGACATCCTTTGAATCTTTAGCACCTCCTTGTGAACTAGATTCTCCTTTAACCATTTCATGAAAGCCAAGACCAAGTTTAATAGAAGGAGACCTTTGACTACTAAGAATAGTGTCCAGAATCTTAGTACTATCTTGAAACCTCAAGAGCTTATACTTTTCTTCTAATTTACCTTTGAGAATTTTTACCTCAACTTCCAAGCTCTGGCATTGCTTCTTCATACTTTCTTCAATCCTTTTTCCTTCTTCTACTTGATCATTAAGATTTAGAATCTCTTCTTTCAACCCATTTTCTTGTACTTCAAGAGTTTGTAAGAGTTCTTCATTATTCTTATTCGATGCTTCGAGATCTGCTTTCAGAGAGACGACTTCTGCTTCAAGTTCTTCATTCTTCTTATTTGATTTTTCCCGATCTTCTTTGAGGGAGACGATTTCTGCTTCAAGTCCTTTACTTTGATTGGTTACACTATCATACAACCTTTTCAGTCTAGTGATCATATCTTTGTAGTCAGAATCTCTCTTACTAAATAATCTTTGTTGATCTTTGATAACTGCTTCTAGATCCATAACATTACCTTCACTATCTTCACCATTTCTTGCACAAAGAAGAAAATCACTAGAAAAACAATCAATACCTGTTTCATCTTCTTCATTTTCTACTGCACATGTCTTCTGAGATATCTCCTTTCCTTGAGTAGCCTTCTTCTTTTGCGTCTTTCCCATAGTGATGGATCTCCTTCAAGCGATCAAGCTTCTGCAGAAGGACCTGCTCCGATACCAATTGTTGGGAAAAATACTGAGATGGGGGGGTGAATCAGTATTTAGGGCATACTCAGATATTTTTACTTTTTCACTCACTAAAACCCATACGCTACTTTGCTTAACCAGACTCGCGTATACACGCGGATATTCTTCATAAAAATCGCGTATACACAGAGATCTTAATATGCATATATTTCTTTACTTAGATCTTTGCAACATTCATTCATCTGATGTTAGTTAACAGTAAGCATGTGCAGCAATAACAGAACAAACCATCACACATAAGCATCACATATGAACACCAGGATTTTAGGTGGAAACCCAAGTCGGGAGAAAACCACCACTGCCGTTGCTCAGCCTTCAATATTTTATTATAAAGAAAACATCTTACAACTGATGTGCTGGTGCAGACTCCTAACAGCACGCAGGCACCCACCTACGCTCGTTTACCAGCCTCTCCTGCAAGGGAGCTCCAACCCCCTGACTCGTTTTTAATAAATTCCTCTTCTCCGAAGGGAGCTACGACCCCCGATCTCGTTTACCACCTCTCCCCGGAAGGGAGCTACAACCCCCCTCGATCGAAGGCTACAACCCTCAAGACTCTATGACCACGTTTCATCAATTTTCACACTGGATCCAAAAGCTTTCTTTAGAGCACAACTTGCAGGCCACTTTTCATCATATTTTCAGACTGGACCCACTCTACACATTTAAGCTCAATCATACATCAAAACTGAGACTTATCAATTCAGACAACCCAGATCTGTAGATTACATCATTAACAGATAGCAGTAACAGCATAACAAATCAGACATTTCATACTTCATTCTTCAGCAAACCCTAGATTTCATATGCGCTTTCCTTTCACTGATATCGCGTATATACGCACTTCCATTCACATCAACGCGCATATACATCAGCACATTACAGAACACCCCATACGCGCTTTCTCTTCATCAAACCCGCGTATATACGTGCTTCCGCTGCGACAAACTAGCGTATAGTTCGCACATTTAGGTCATCACAATTCTTCCTAACATATACATCACTCGTATTTTACCCTTTACTTCTGCACGATGTTCGCCTCATCTCGCATCTAATCATTCCATAAATAGATCTAGCAAATACAACACATTTCGTATTCAGACTCTCTTCTTCATTATTTCTTCATATGTGCATCATGCTTGTATCTATCCCTTCAACTCACATTCTTTTCATTCAGATATGCTTCAGAGAGAAGTATTCATTCAAGCTCAGACTTCTTGCACACATTTGCACAATGAATTTATTCTCCTTATATAGGTTTACCCTTTATCAATACCATGAGCCAAAACCACATTACTTTCGATGGTATTCCTAGATGGAGTCACATAGACAAATCATTACTCAATACAATGGGTCAATACCATGGTGGTTACCCCTGGTTTTACATATTTAGAGCGCTTTTGCCCATACGCGACTTTGTACGTTATTTCCCGCGTGCATACGCTACTTTGTCTAGAAAAATCCGCGTATGCCTTGAGACATACTCTTTTCATCATGTTCTAGCACATACTGACATTCCTTCCATCATTACCTTCTGTACTCATTGTATATACATCAGATTTAACAAGTTCATCAAGACATATTCCATCAGGGACAACTTCATCAAGTAGGTTGCCATCATCTTCATCAAGCGGGTTGCTAATAAGGACAACACTCAAGATCATATTGCCAACAAACCTCAAGTATTGGTAGATTTTTTCACAGGATCAACAAATTTACAATTTTCTCAATAATGAGGGTGAATTTCATAATTGTAATATAGATACTGATTGTACCATAGGTCAAGACTTATATAATGGAATTGATGTAAATAACATAGATGTAAATAAAGTAAATTTTTCCAAACCAACTAGATTTAGTCAATCAGATGTAGATAAATTAGAAAGAGTAGAAATTGATGAAATAATGGATGAAGAATCTGACATACTGAATCTCAAAGACAATTTCTTACCCAAAGGTTTAACTCCATTAGAAGGTATTTTTGACTCAAATGATGTGGCCAGAAAACCTGAAATGGAGCCAGTTAGATCTAACATTGAGGAATGCAATATTGGTACAGAATTAAAATCCAAAATGATCAAACTTTCAAAAGCCTTACCTCAACAAGAGAAGGAAAAATATATTGCTCTTTTTAAATAATTCCAAGATGTTTTTGCATGGGGTTATTAGGACCTTAAATCCTATGATACAAACACAATTCAACATCAAATTCCCATAAAAGAAGATCAAACAAAAGTTAAGAAGGATTAATCTTGTCTTACTGCCTTTAATAGAAAAAGAAGTGAAAAGAATGTATGATGCACAGATCATTGCACCAATCAAATATTCTGATTGGGTTTCTAACTTAGTTTTAACAATAAAGAAAACATGAGAGATTAGTTTATGTGTCAACTTTAGAAATCTAAATAAAGTATCCCTAAAAGATAACTATCCCTTACCAAAAATGGATCATATTTTACAAAGGATAGTAGGTTCTTCTAGGAATTCACTTTTAGATGGTTTTTCAGGATACAACCAGATATTAGTCCAAAAATAAGATCAACCCAAAACAACCTTTACTACTCCTTGGGGCACTTTTATGTATTTAAAAATTTCCTTTGGATTAATGAATGTAGGGGCAACCTTTCAACGAGCTATGGACATAGCTTTTGCAAAAGAAATACATTTCTTAGTAATTTACTTAGATGACATAACTGTATTTTCCAAGACTGATTATGAACATCTTGATCATCTTAGACAAGTTTTTGTAAAATGCAGGAAATTTGGCGTCTCATTAAATCCTAAGAAAACATTATTTGGAATAGAAGAAGGCAAGTTACTTGGACACATAATTTATAAGGAAGGAATCAGAATAGATCCTGCTAGGATAGAAGCAATTCTAAACATCAGTCCACCAAGAAACATCAAAGAATTACAAGCCTTTTTAGGTAAGATTAATTTTTTAAGAAGATTCATATCCAACTTAGCTGAGATAATTAGAGAATTAAACAACATGCTTAAAAAAGATTCAGTTCTTAAATGGACTGTTGAGGCCAAGTAGTCATTTGAATCCATCAAATAGGCCTTAACTAAAACTCTAGTCCTTATAAGTCCTGATTTTAAGAAGGATTTCATCATTTTTTCATTTTCTTCTGAGCACACCATTTCTTTAGTTTTACTGCAAAAAAATGACCAGGGTTATGAACAGCCCATATATTTCTTTAGCAGAACCCTTAGAGATGCATCTTTAAAGTATAATATCATGGAGAAACAAGCCTTAGCTTTGGTAAAGGCCATCAAAGACTTCAGAGTTTACATTCTCTACTCTCACATTATTGCCTATGTCACAAATGCCTAGGTAAAGAAATTCTTACTCAGGATGGTCCTTATGGAAGAAGAGGTAAGTGGATTGCCACTGTCTTAGAATATGACATAGAGATAAAACCCACCAAGTTGATTAAAGGTCAAGGTTTAGCCAGACTTATGGCTGAATCAAACTGTAATGCCCTAGAAATAAATTTTATTGCTCAAGTTGATGACCAGGAAGAGACGGTGACTCCAATGATCAGTGAAGCCTTCTCAGATTCACCATGGTATACAGATATCGTATTTGTACTACTAAATTTACAAGCTCCTCCTGGATTATCTAGAACTAAAGCTAGATTTTTAAAACTTGAAGCAGTAAGATTTTGCATATTAGACAATGTACTTTTTTGGAGAGATCATAGTGGGATTTTATTAAATTGTTTGTTAAAGGAAGAAGCTGATAAAATATTACAAGAATTTCATGCAGGTGACTGTGGAGGTCATTTATACTGGAAACTATTGCAGATAAGATTCTGAGAGATGGTTTTTACTGGCCTACTTTATTTCTAGATGTTAAAAAATATGTAACTTCATGTCACAAGTGTCAGATATTTGAGGGAAAAAAGAAGCTGTTACCCCTACCCTTACATCCCATCTCTACTGAAATGCCATTTCAACAATGGGGTTTAGACTTCATTGGAGAAATTCATCCCCCATGATCAGTCCAACACAAGAGGATTTTGATAGCCATAGACTACTTTACCAAGTGGATTGAAGCCATACCCTCTAGGCAAGCCACAAATACTGTCATTATCTCCTTCCTAGAAAGTAACATTCATTCAAGATTTGGATGTCCTCAAAAGATAATTACTGGCAATGCATCAGCATTCTTTAATGTTCCCAATTTTTAGCCTCAAGCTAAATGGAACATTATAGTTAGCATATTTTTATTTTGTTGAATAAAATGGGTAAGGAGACCCCTTAACCCCTTTAGATGGAGAAATAAAATTCCTTGTGTGAAAGGAGGAATAATAATGAAGCTGAATTGAGCATCACATGGTGTGAACAGGATTAGATCAAGTTTGATCTAGTCATTTTGACCAATTCAACTAAAACTGTCTAGATGCATTGCATCTACTTGGACAATGCAGTTTTAGTGGAGGCTCCACTTGCTTGAGCTAGAAGCAAGTGTGAATGGGACCCATGGTGAGATGAGTTCATTTGCTTTATAAGGAGGATATGGTAGCCCATTTTCATTATGCATTAGCTTATTATTTTCGTTGGGTCTACAAAGACTTGCATCCCCGGGCTGTTTATCAAGGTTGTAGGGTTCTTCACCCAAGGGTGTTCCCGGTCGGGAATCCCTACCTCATTCTCAAGGAAGTAGAGGGTTTGGACTTCATTTCCTCATTCCAGAATTTGGCCAAGCTTATCCCTTCAACTACAGCGTTATTTCTGCAGCAGAAAACATTGTGTTGCTGGGTGCAGCGACAGAGGAACTCATAGAGTCATTCTTTGGCTTGTCCTTCATTGGAGACCTTGTCTATTCTTTGGAGGAGCAGCAGAGGAGACTCCCGGGCTTAATTTCAGATCTTTGGAACTAGGCCAAACACTCACCATCTCTCACAGCACAGTCCAGGGTAGAAACTGCGTTATTTTCAGAGGCAGTTGCTGGGAGAGCCATTTGTGCTTAGCAGGAGGAGTGTTTTTGAGTGAAAGGGATCAGCCCTTTGTTTGAGAACATTATCAGAGGAGGGCATGAGTATTTCAGATCTTCCATAGCCTCATTCTCTTTTTGATTCAATTGCAATGACAAGTCATTTTTCACATTGTACATTTTCCGACATTTCTAGCAATCTCTCCTAGATTGGCTAGAAATCTTGTATTGGATCCCATTCTTCTATTCTTGGGCATTTCTTTATATATTTCAGTCATATTTCATGTATGTACATCTATAGCAGCAGCTACACTCCTAGAGACAGCGTTGTCACTGTTTTCCGGCATTTTATGCAGTTGTTTCATCTCTTGTATTTCATTGCTTACTCATTGGAGGTGGATTCTCATTGCATGAGGGGTTTATTCCTCATTATATTTCTATATATTGTTGTTGATACACTAATGTACATGATGGCTGTAATATATTACATCTTATGTTTCATTCATATTTTCAAAGTTCATGGTTATGTTCATGTATTGCTGTAAGCTCTCTCATTGAGCATTTTTCTGAGAGATCTATTTTGGGGAGATTTGTATAAGCCCTCTAGGCTTAATTATTTGAGCTCAACTTATGGAAGAGAAGTTTTTAGTGAGTTAACAAGGGGATCCAAGCCCCCTTTCAGCTTATTTTTACACTGCCTCTCTTATACAACGTCCTTGAGGACCATATTGCAGAAATTCCTGAAAAAGGAACATTACAGTGGTATTAGAGCATGATCATTGGCTCAGCCTATGGCTTCAAGCCAAAGTGTTGAATCCTTGAAGGGGAATATTTCAAGATCTATAGACAGAGTCTGCAGAAGGCTAGGTATCCTATGGATCTCATCCTTTTTTAAAGGTGACATATCCAGTAAATGCCCCTGCAGTCAATCTCTGGAATAGAATTTTGATATTCTTGAGAAGGGAACTTTACAGCTGTGCAACCCAAGATAAAATTCCATTAGAAGGATAATCTCCTCATTTGGAAGAGGATATTTACAGAAAAAACAAAAAAAGAGGAATGACGGAAGGGGAGGTTTCCCTTCTTCTTTTCCAGACCCTGGAGGGTATCATTGAAGACCTTGAGGAGAAAGAAAGGGAAAACTGGAAAGGTTTTCTGAGAGGGTTTGTGGATGAAGGAAGCCCTAACTATTATCATGATGGGTGTGAGCATTCAGCCACACATGCAGATCCACAGCGCAGTTCTTTGCCCACTTGCATTGTAGGAAGAACGGAGGAAGAAGATGAGGCCATTGGAGTAGCAGCGCTGCAACTCAAAGGTATGGCTCATGAATGTTGGTTTGAAAATTCTATTTCATATTGTCATGCAAATGTATATGATGAATTCACTAAGGGTTTGGTGAATAATTTTTAGGAAATTCAATGTGAATCATCCTATATCATAACTTCAAACACTTTGCATGCATTGGGTGAAACCACAAAACCAACTCCATTCCTTACTTCCGAAAGGGATGAAAACATGTATGATGGCTTGCCAAGGGCAAGATCCCTATTATATATAGGGCTCTCTTCCATTTGTGAAGTCATGGAGGTAATTCCTTCAAGAGATGACCAAGATCTAGGGTCTCTCCTTGATGATGAGGTAATCTCACTTATTGATGGGGAGAATGAGCACAAGAGAACCAACAACGTTGTCATGTTGGGAGGAGGTCCATCACCACATGGAGGTGAAAGGGGAGCCTTTGCTTCTATTAGAGGATCCCTTGTATCTTTACAAGGAGTTCCAAGTATTTTAACATGTGGGAACCAAAGCACAATTCCGGAGCCATTTACAGCAACATTTGGGGATTGTGAGATGGAGGGAGAAGAGAAGGATCAGAAGCAAGGGCTGGTACACCCTTATTCATTTCGGAAGGTATTTACACATGAGAAGGAGATTGTACAGCGTAGTGAAGAGAGGGACAAGTCAGTCCTCTTATATATACAGTCCACTTCTAATCTTGATGTCTCACTATATGGAGGCATTCCACCTGGAAGGCCACCTGATCTAGCATTGATGAGAGGCATCTTTTCATACAGTTCACCACTCTTGGATTCTGAAGAGGTGAATACTTTGGAGGATTCTATCACAGCGCAGAGAGTTTGGGATAGACCCAAGGAGGAGAGAGACACTCTCTCATTTTCAGCATCACCCACTCTCATCAGTCATACTGCGCTGACAGAGTTTGTTGCAGGGATGGAGGATTGCATCTTCATGATGTAGGATGAATTCTCCCCATATTTTATGAGGAGGAGGATACTTCCTTTGAGGGAGGACTCTTTCATGCATAGGAGTGGATGGAGGCCACTCATGCTTACTTTGACCCAGCTTGGGAGATTCCTGTTGGATGACAGCTTCTCGTGGGAGGCCAACTTCCTAGGATCACCATTATTATTTGAGAATGAGCAGCTACATGATGGGCATGGCAGAATTTTAGAGGATGAATTTGGCATGGGGGGTGTCAAATTATTAGGCAACAGCATGAGGGGAGCATCACATTGCAGATCACCAGCGTTGTCTAGGAGGAGGATAAATCCAGGTTGGAGGACTCAGCTCTTGGTAGAGTACTCCCAGGATCCAGGTGCATGCATGATTTTGGATGACCCAGATGAAGATGAAAAATACATGGTGGATGATATGGTCATCTATTGTTATGGTAGAATCTTCTTGGCTAGAGCTTCTAGTCTCAAGGAGAAACTATTGCATGCAGCACATGAGGACTTTCTAGCTATGCACTTTGAGCGATATTTTTCTTTGCTAGAGGAGTTCATTTGGGAGGGCATTCAACATGATCTATATCAGCATATGGACAGATGCATAGCCTAGATGATTTTTGAGAGGTTGGCACAACCACTTCCCTACTCATTGGAGGTATGGGGATAGCCCATTTGGAGCATGATTCTCCCCATTTTATATGCTTTATATTGTAGGAGACACCATGGGAAAACCATGATTGCCACATTTCTACTTTTCTCTTCTTGTGGGAAAAACCACTTGGAGAACTTGAGGGGGCACTTGATGGCTGATTTTCTTGATGGGGAAGCTTGGGCCATTCTTGGAGGCCATACCATTTCAGCCCAAGGACAAAGGCAGCCCCATGTGTACCACAAATGGAGGGAGAAACACCTTGGGAATTTAAAGCCCAACTCTCTATTCAGCCCCAACACATTGCATATACTAGGGGTTGAGACTTTTATTTGGATGATAGCATGGATGAGAGGATCATCATTGGGGATACATTTTTCCCATGCATGTCATCACTCCTACCTTGAGGAGGCCATTGGACAGCAAGGAGGTTTCCACCTAAACCTTCTTTCTTTCCATGATGTGTACCATTCCGGTTTGCATACTTGGGAGGAAGCATTGGAGGACAGCTTTGTTCCAGGATATCTTGAGCATTGGTGGAGATTGTTGATGAGGAGGCCACCAGAGAGAAGGGGGAGAGATTTTTTTCTCTCTATGCAGTTGCTTGAGGACAAGCAACATGTGGGAGGGGAGGACTGTAATGTTCCCAATTTTTAGCCTCAAGCTAAATGGAACATTATAGTTAGCATATTTTTATTTTGTTGAATAAAATGGGTAAGGAGACCCCTTAACCCCTTTATATGGAGAAATAACACTCCTTGTGTGAAAGGAGGAATAATAATGCAGTTGAATTGAGCACCACATGGTGTGAACAGGATTGGATCAATCTTGATCTAGTCATTTTGACCAAGTCAACTAAAACTGTCTAGATACATTGCACCTACTTGGATAGTGCAGTTTTAGTAGAGGCTCGACTTACTTGAGCTAGGTTTCAAGTGTGAATGGGACCGATGGTGAGTTGAGTTCATTTTCTTTAGAAGGACGAGATGGAAGCCCATTTTCATTATGCATTAGCTTATTACTTTCGTAGGGTCTGCAAAGACTTGCATCCCCAGGCTGTTTAGCAGGGTTGTATTGTTCTTCACCCAAGGGTGTTCCCATTCGGGAATCCCTACCTCATCCTCAAGGAAGGAGAGGGTTTGGACTTCATTTCTTCATTCCAGCATTTGGCCAAGCTTATCTCTGTAGCTACAGCATTATTTCTGCAGCAGAGTAACGTTGTGTTGTTGGGAGTAGTAACAGAGGAACTCATTGATTCATTCTTTGGCTTGTTTTCTAGTGGAGGGCTCAGATATTCATTGGAGGATCAGTGAGGATGACTCCTAGGATTATTTTCAGATCTTTGGCACTAGGCCAAACACTCACCATCTCTCACAGCGCAGTCTAGGGTAGAAACTGCATTATTTTCAGAGGCAGGTGCTGGGAGAGCCATTTGTGCTTATCAGGAGGAGTTGTTTCTAAGTAAAGGGACCAGCATTTTTCTTAAATTCACTATCAGAGGATGGAATTATCATATCATATCTGCTACAGCCTCATTTTATATTTTGATTCAGTTGCAGTGACAATTTACTTGTCACATTGTACATTTTCCAGCATTTCTAGCAATCTCTCGTAGATTGGCTAGAAATCTTGTATTAGAGCCCATTCTTCTATTCTTGGGCCTTTCTTTGTATATTTCAGTCATATTTCATGTATGAACATCTATAGCAGCATTTACACTCCTAGATACAGCGCTATCACTGCTTTCCGGCATTTTATGCAGTTGTTGCATCTCTTGTATTTCATTGCTTACTCATTGGAGGTGGATTCTCATTGCATGAGGGGTTTATTCCTCATTATACTTCTGTATATTGTTGTTGATACACTAATGTACATGATGGCTGTAATATATTACATCTTATGTTGCATTCATATTTTCAGATTTTATGATTGTGTTCATGTGTTGTTGTAAGCTCTCTCTTTGAGCATTCTTTGAGGGATCTAGTTTGGGGAGATCTGAATAACCCAGCTAGAGATATTTCTTTGGGCTAATCTTCTGGAAGAGAAGTTTTTAGTGAGTTAAAAAGGGGATCCAAGCCCCCTTTCATCTTATTTTTACACTGCCTCTCTTATACAGCGTCCTTGAGGACCCTATTTCAGAAATTCCCGAAAAAGGAATATTACAGTATACATGGCGTGCAAAATCATAAAAATGATACTATATTACCCTAGGCCACTCTACTACATATTACCCTTAAGGTAATGGTCTAGTTGAATCCTCAAACAAGAGCCTTGTAAATATCATCAAAAAGTTACTTGAAGACAATAAAAATACTCGGAATAAAAATTTAGTCAATGCCTTATGGGCAGACAGACTTACTACTAAAAAATCCATTGGCACTTCCCCATACCAGCTTGTATATGGAATGGATGATGTTTTTCCATCATCCTTAGGTGTTCCAGTGATGAACATCATTCAAGAGTTACAAGTTGAAACAAATGAGATACAAAGAAGGATAAGTCAAACTATTCATCTACAACAAATAAGGGAAGAAGTTTACATCAAGTCTCAAGTTATCCAAGATAAAATCAAGAAAATTTTTTATAAGAAAAGTAAAGAGGATGATTTTTACATTGGAGATAAAGTGTTAAAATGGGATTCAAGAAGGGAAGAAAAAGTTAAACATGGAAAATTTGACTTTCTATGGAAAGGAACTTATGGAATTTATGGTTACAGAGGTAACAATGTTTTCTTTCTAAAAGAAATGGATGGGTCAGAGATGTCAGAAGGAGTAGTAAATGGGAGAATGTTGAAGCACTACTACTCCCCTGAGATAGAAAATAGTTAGTTTCATTTACTTTGATCATTGTACATACACATTGAAGATTTTTAGCTTGGATTGGACGTTTTCCTAACAAATTTGAAGCCCAGAGAGAAGGCCCTAAGCTTTGAGAGGTAAAATATCATAAATATGAATTATTGCAGAAATCAAAAGATACTTACAGGATCATCACAGTCAAAGGTCAAAGGCTACTAGCCTTAAAGTTCTTGGCATTTCACCAGGAAATGTCATCCCCATGTGGAGCCACTGTTAGGGTCCTATAATAATAGGGTTCATAAATTTTGAATTGACTTTTATAGTATTGTAAATATGTACATACCTTGCTTTCTGCAAGTTGTTTTCCCATATTTTGAAAAATCAAAAATAATAAAAAATCAAAAAAGAGGGTAAACAGTCCTAACAGAAAGATCAAGGGACTTGGAAAAATATAAACCCCAAAGGAAAAAAGAGATGAAAATAAGACCTGAAAGTGAGCAAAATCAAATGCCATTACTTTTAATTTACTAGAAGAATAATGATTATGTGAAGAGTGTCAATAAATGCCATAATCCATGATCAATTAAACAGTTTAATCATAAATTTTCATGCTTCCAATTTCATGTTTTAGGTAGAAAATAAAAATTTGACAAACATTTTAAACTTAACAAATCAGTAGATAGGTAGAGAATAATGAGGAGCTCAACAATTTAATCTGAGCCCTCGGATGAAATAAGGTAGACTTAGATAGTTTTTATTCTTTGAAAGAAAAATGTTTTAAGGTTGCAAGCCTAAATGCACCTACAAAAATGAAGAAAAAATGTTAGAAATAAAGATGGGTAGGTAGAAAGCAGTGGAGCAAGCATTTAATAAAGCATCATCAGTCAAAAATCACTAATTTCCCCTCCCCTACAAGTATTCAGTATTCTAAACTATCAATCAAAAAGGCTCAGAGCATTTCTCTGACTTTTTTTGGGACCGGACCCAAGGCTCGATGACTGGTTATTTAATAATATTGAGTTCCTACATTAAACCCACATTTATCATCATTTACCCTTCATTCATAAATCATGATCCCTTTTTCTTAAGTAAAACCCACTTTTACTTCGTAAAAGCTAAACCCTAAATAGCTAATCTTATTTCCTTTCAAAAAATCATTCATAAACCCTAAAAATACATTTGTCCTAAGTTGAAGTGTGAAATATTAAAAATACAACAATGATTTACTTCGTCTATCACATGCACTTTAAATTAGAGTTAACATGTATTTTGTTTTCATTTTACGCTAGCCCTTCATTTCGTATTAATTACCAAACTTCTAACCTATTTTATTGAATCCCTTATAATTTAAATAAACCCCCAAAACCCTTTATTTTAAGTTTAGACCAATGTTAAATATCCCCATGTGCGCAAATATAAAAAACCCCGCCCAACTATCCCATTAGTCTAAACCTATCCATAAACAAATATCCCGCCCCTATAGTTTTCAAACAAATGCCAAAAACATTTGAAAAAACTATATTATATAATTGGCGCTCGCATATGTATTTATTGAAACATTTCATAAATGTTTTGGATTTAATATATAATATATTCCCCCCCTCCCCCCCCCCGCGCCATTATATAACCAAAGTATAAACCTACCCCTCCGCTATATCATAAAACCTAAGGTTTAAACTTTATTAAAACATATTTTTATAAACGTTAAACCATACCCACCACAGATATGAAACCCCATCCCCACTCCCATTCAGACGCAACTCCCAAAAAGATCTGGACAATTCGGATTTAAAACCCAAATATGACGGCGAAAACACGATATCACGTAAAAAGTTGCGCAATCACCCAAGCTCCAAATCTGTGCAAAATGGGTGGTTTTCAAAATTCTATCTCTCGTCCATGTGCCCTTTTCTCATTGGATCGCGTGGGTTCAAGCAGAAACCACTTACCACCCAAATGTTGCATGATAACCACTCCTGTTTTGATCTATTGAACCCTAAAACCTCCATTCCCACCTAACTTGACCTGTATTAAATGCTAACGCTGTTAAGCCCTAAATATGCATACAAAACACTGGAAATGCATTCACTTCCTATCTGTTCCACACATAAACTCAGTGCAAGCCTTCCCGATTATATAAATAGCCATTTTCCGCCATTTTCATACCAAAAGCCTACAAATTTTGCCCTGTGACCATTGAAGACCGCCAAGGAATGTTTACATTGCTCCACAGAAGTTGGTGTTTCATTCAAAACCTCAGAAACTGTTTCGAAGCCCATTACCTGCATACAATAGGTATTTTTTTGAAATTCGAACCTGTAATCAATTTGAAATACCTTTAAAACAAAAACAAAAAACACACT
Source organism: Pinus albicaulis (assembly GCA_034641835.2). Lineage (NCBI taxonomy): Eukaryota > Viridiplantae > Streptophyta > Pinopsida > Pinales > Pinaceae > Pinus > Pinus albicaulis. The sequence continues at coordinate 20,358 of JAXQQM020060870.1, read as the reverse complement.
TAGAGTTTAAAAATCAATTAAAGAAAATTGTCAAAAGCCCAAAAAACAGGCCAAACCCTATCAATTTTTTTCCAGAAACCCTTTCATTCATGAAGCAAAACCGTAAAGATAGAACAATTTGTAAATCACATTTAGTGGACCAAAATACCTTAACAGATGCAAAAAACAAAAGTGATACTAGTCACACTTTGGAGACTGCAAATCAGCCAGAAAAGTCCACTAAAAGAATAAGGGAAGAAGGAGCCTATGTTGCAGAAACTGCAACTAAAACTAAATTCAAGTTAATATATAACAAAATGCCTAAGTTAAATTCAGTTGGTAAAGTAAAGTGACAATTGAGATAGATGATATAGTTACACCAGAGACAAATGTTGATCAACAGTCATTATAAATGAATCAGGCACTAACAATCAGAATGAAGAACAAGTCAACAATGAAGATACACAGTTAATGGAAAGGCAACAAATCATGGAAGCCTTTTCCTCACAGGCAGCTAAGGAGAAAGATTTGGATATCAAAGAAAATATAAACAGATCAAACTGAAGAATGACGAGATCAAAACTGAAATTTATTCTTAGCTTTTGAAACAAAAACTAGGTAACCAAAACAGATTCCTGTCAGCATTTAATTTCTCAAGCAAAAAGTTGATCATGTCAGTATTGCAGCCCACAATACCAGTTCCAAATACAGTTGCTGACTATAAGAAATTTGATCTAGAAGTAGCAACAAAGAGTACTCATGAATTAGATCAAATAGAGTTTCACAAGCAAAGCTCAGAGATGTTGTATTCCACTGTTAAAACAAAAGCCATGATTGTTCAAAAACTTGAGAAAAATATCACAAATATTCAAGATCAGATGAAATTGGATAAAGCCTCATTATATGTTGAGGATCTTAGAATTAAATCCTTAGAAGAATTGGTAATTAAAGTGGGATATGACCCTGAGAATGTCAATGCAGCAAATTTATTGTTGAAGAAGAAGAATGAAGACATTGTAGCCTTGAGGAAATGACTTAAGCTTCCTACAAGTGAACATCCCTAGGCTAAAGAAATCATAAAAGAACATAATGACAAAGATGACATGATGAACATCATTTTTCAGCTTACAGGACATATTAAGGAGATGAAAATTTGGATGGACAAATTTGTCCAAGAAAAGGAAACAGTGAAAGTACCAAAGCCACCTACAATTATTCCCATGGTCACTACTGCTATGACTTCAACTCTAGCTGAATATTTGGCACCAAAAGTTCCACTGGCTACTACAGTGCCAGTGATTTCATACACCACATCAGGTGCTGCGTCATCCTCAACAACAGTTCATCCTACAGATGAGGCTAGTAAACTTGTTAAAGCTATGGAAGAGATGTCTCTAAAGACAAGTGAGATCAACAAATTAACAAAAATGGTAGAAAATCTTGAGAATTCAAACAAATTGGCTTAGATCAATGCAAAAACACAAGATAAAAAGGCCATCATACTAAATGAACAGCTGAAGAATCTAAAAAGTGAGTTAACCTTAACGAAGCAAATATCATACATCAAAAACTACCTTTGGAACAATTTCATTGAAGCCATCCATGATGTGTGGCCTTCAATCCAGGTAATTTTTGAACAAAGAGAATTATTACTAGCAGCTCAAGCAGAAATTCAAAAGACTCAAAGTGAACTGGCTGATAAACCAGAGCAAGCTTTAAGGCTGATCAGTTTCCTTAACAGCAAAAATAGACAGGAGTTGGAAGAACTCAAGATTAATGACAGGACTGCAACTATCCTAGAAATTAGGAAAGTTACTACAAAGAAGAATCTAATGAAGCAATTAGAAGAAAAGTGTCAGAATATGAATACTGCCATAACCAGGTTCATGGTCAAGTTCACAAATTTGAGGCAAAAAGGTCTGCCTAATATTATGGTTATTAATGATAAGTTGATGCCTCAAAATTACTATGATAAGAAGATCAGAGAATTTGCTAATGAACAGGTAAATAAACCACACGGACAAGGAATTCCAACAGGAAAAGTCTTACTCAGAAGTTTTGAAGATTTATTTTATTTACAGCATGAGATAAGGCACCTATTTGTCATCAAGCCAACCTTTTCCAAATACACTGAAGCTGATGAAAACTTCAAGAAATTAAAAAATATACAAATTCCTAAAAATTAGGATTGGCAGTCACTCACAGATTTATTATGAAGGATAAAAGACAAACAAATGAAAGGATGAAAAAATTGTTTTTGATTTACAGTCAAAACAGATTTTACAACAGTAAACAGTTTTTAATAAGGGTTAAAGAGTATCAAAGTTTAGAGAGTATCAGTGAGAAAGAGTATCAAACAAGGCAGATCAGATTCCAAAAACAAATTAAAATATCTAAAGCCAACAAGGAGGACACCAAGGCAGCCAGCTGCATCTTATCCTCAAAGCAATTTCTATTTCTTTTGGATAGATAGGACAACTCTCTGATTTGTTAAGCAGTTGTCCCTATTTTATTGTAATGATATTTTATTTTCCCTTAGAAAATACCTAGAAAATTTCTAGGGTATTTTGTAAAGAACTATGTATAAATACTTCATCTTTAGAAGTATTTTGTGTGGAATAAAATTGTTGGAGATTATTATAGTCATTTTTGTGCACTTGAAAGCTTTCTGTTTCAAATCTTGAGAAGCATACTGGATCCAACAACTTGCATCATATTTCAGGATTCATGTGATGAGATATTTGGAGTGAAGTATCTCCTTACTTGTCATTGTTTTCTTTCTTTGTTACATGCATCCATTTATATGTGTTCTAAATTTGAATGTATAACTAGGAGGATTACTTTAGGATTTGTTAAAAGCACCCTGTTTTAACTAGTTATCATTTCTATGTTTTCAACTGATTTCCAGTGTAGGGAACCCTTAATTTCTCCCTCTCCCATTTTACCTCTGCTTACTACTTCCCTTTTCCGGATCAAAGGATCCTTAAGTGCCCTTTATCCCAATCATACCACCTCACAAAACAACTTTCCAAGATCATCAAGGGTTATTTATCTTGCCCTAAAAACATTTGACTTGTTGGCCTTGATTCCAGTTTTGTTTGCTTGAGTTTGACTCCATATCCCAATGGAAAAATAGATTTACCACTATCCTTCTCTTCAAGTTATTTTTCCCACCAAATCAATCAAAACCAAACCAATTGTCCTTTCATAACTAGCCTAATATTTTATAAACCAAACAAAGTTAAATCTTATAGAGAGAGCCCTAGAGTTTGAAGTTGGTCTGTGGTTACCTCTAGTTTTCTTAACTAAAGATCAAAAATCTCACAACTAAAGATTTACTAGAGTGATAACACCTCCAAAAGTTGATTCTCCCAAGACTGGTCAAAAGTGCAATAGCAACCTCCAAAACAAGGCAGAAATGTGAGTTTTTGGGTATTTTTTGACTTTTTGACTCACTAGTTGGCCCAAAAAAACTTAGAAAATTTTCTAGAGTGACTTGATTTGGACTTCTAAATCCAATGGTGCCTTTATTTTTCTCATTGGAGGTCCCTAGAAAAAGCACAGCACATAGGGCGTTGCACTTTTGACAATGCAACTGTGTCAAAATTATGAATTTTCTGAAAATATTGGCCTCCAAGATGAAGCGATATCTCAGTAACCATGAGATTTTTTTCAAAAGTGAAAGAAGCTTTTGTTCTTTGGAATTTTTTGAACAAACTCTTCCTACAATTTCTCAACATGCATTTTTGTTCGGCCACGATCATCTCTGCAAAAAAGGTGTCTCAAACAAGAGTTTGCACAGGCACAACAATAGGCTGTGAAGATTTGCATGTATCTCTCATTCTGTAATACCGGTGTAAAAGGTGAGATTTTTTTTTTTTACTTTGATATCTTAGGAACAAACACCTCCTCCAGTTTCCCAAAAGTCATTTTTGTTTGGCCATAATATGTTCTGCAACAATGTGACCAAACAAGACATTTCTGGAAAATGTGTCTTCGAAGAGTTTTTCAAATTTTCCCATATTTTCTTCAAATTTCCTCAAAATTGTTTCAGAATTACTTCAAGGAGACCTTATATGGTATTCTATCTTATCATGGATGCGTCAATGAGAAAATCCAACTTACCCTTCTCTTTCTGCTTGATTAGGGTTTGTAGTTCTGGACTAATTCACAGAAATCAAAGCAGCCCACATGTTTGAAGCAAGTGACTATCATCGATGAGGCCATTAATTCTCTCATGTGGGTAGGCTCAAACCTCAGAATTATTCCTCCCTTATGTGTCCTTATTTCTTCCCTCTCTTCTTCCTCCATCTAATCTATGTTTTCCTCCTCCATGGTATTTTGGTCTAGAAACCCTAGGGATGAGGAAATGAGAATGGGGATAGGTCTAGGGAGTGAGGAATAGGGTAGGAAAAATTAGGAATATAGGGGAAGGGGTTAGTAAACTTACGGAGGTGGTGGGGGTTAAAATTTATAGGGAATTGGGAATGGTAATTTTATTACAGGTTTGATGGTAATGGGTGCCTAGGAAATTTGAAATACCTAGGACTTAGGGTTTATGGGAAAAGGGATTTAGGGAAAGGGATATAGTGTTTTATGGGTAGGGATAGGGTTTACAGTGATGTAGGAAGGGAATTTATGGTTTATGGGCATCAAATTGGGAATGAGGAGATGGGATTAGGGTTTTCAACTAGACAAACTACCAATTTTTCATGAAAACTCAAACACCATGAAAATACCCTTGAATAATGCAAGGAGGAGAAAATTGTGTCTTAATTACTTGTTAAGAGGTGGTAAGAACATTTTCTGGAGGATTAGAGGCAGTTTGGAAGTGTTTTGGCACTAATTGGGCAAACTGGGCAAAAGTGCAGTGCCTTACCCAGAAGCGCAACGCCCTTCAAAAAAAAAATGGAGCAATGTTGTCCAAAAGCGCAGTGCCTGTTCAAAAAATGCAGCGCCACCCAAAAACTCAAATTTTGAACCTGCAGATTAGTTTTTTTAGCTAGAGTGTGAGCTCGATTCACACTCGATGGTTGCAATAGCAAATGAACTTCTTCTTTGTCTTATGGTTGTCTTTATACTTGATGAATTTGATGTTTTGGGCCTTGGGACCCACTTTCTCTTTTCTTCTCTTCACTTTACACTTTGAAACTATAATTTTCTCTTTTTGACTTAATTATTTACACATTGATCATTTGATGATTGAGAACTCCTTACATTTGAATTTTGATGCTTTGTTGGCATGTGGAACTCTGAGTTGGTAGCTTGGGAACCATGAACTTATTACAAATTGAGTGACATGAAATTATATAATGGAAAATAAAAACTACATTTTGAAATAAGAATTACATCTTGAAATAAATTACTCCTTAGAAATCATATTTACGTGGTAAAGAGAAGTTATTGGATCACTTTCTTAATTTCTTCTCTTATGCAATGGAAATGGTTTATTATTGGACCTTGAAAAACCCTAAATACCTAATGAGAGCCTTGACTGTATGAAATTCATGGTGACATGACTAAACAAGTGATATGATCTCATGACATGATGGACTCTCAGCAAATGACAAAATGAGCCAACAAGTAATGGAAACTTAGGAAAAGTGAATTTTTTTATTTTTATTTTAGGGCTACCATCAATGAGAAAATTTTGGAATGATGACCGAGTGAAATGACAAAATTTCTGAATGAGACCCTAATATGATATGAAAAGAGGATTTTTGATCACTGGTGGTAGGATGCAAATACTAACACTAACACTTTCTATAGTCAATGGGTTTGAAGTGAGCCTTCGGTGATATTTTATACCTTCATCAAAATAATTAGAATGAAAAGGAAAAATATTATGAACATTTGTGGACTCATCTCTGGATAAGACGCGAGGAGGGAGAGTAGATTTATGAACATTTACCGGCATGCATGTAGCCTTATAAAAAAGTGATAGGGCCTCTTTGATGGACACTAGATCATGCTTGGATCCATTACAAAATAATAAAATATCATCCAAAAATAATAGATAAGTGATGGTCAGAACATCAGCTACAACAACACCCTTTAATTCACCTGTCCCTTTTTCTTCAAATAACAACCTACTAAGGCCCTCAACCAACAACAAATATAATAGAGGTGGATAGAGGGAAAACATGTCATAGTCCTTGTTGGGCATGGAAAAAATACGAATCTAACCCCTTGATTATTACGGCAAATGATGCTATAGTTATGCAACACATAAACCAATTTATAAAATGTACTTCAAAGCCCATATGGGTCAGCAACTGACTCTATCATATGTTTTAAAGAGGTTAATTTTTATCACCAATCTTATGATTTTCTTGGATTTTAAAGTGTGATTCCCTTCTTGAGCCACCCCTATTTCCTTGCATATTTGTTGACCTTCAAGAAAGGAAAATTGTTCCTTAGATATATTTTTGGATAGAATCGGTTTAGCCTGTTAGCTATTATTTTTTAAATGAATTTTTATTTGTCGTTTCATAAGGATATATGCCTAAAATCATCAAAGCATTATGGAGTTTTTTATTTGGTAATTAGGTAAATAAAGGTAGATTTAAAAGAATCAAGCATCCTACAAGATTATTAAGAGTCCTCAACCATAATTAAGAGATCTCCCCCCAAATATCATAAAGCCCCCCAAACAAATCCATTAACAGACCATCAGGACTAAGGCTTTTATCCTTTAAAAATTGTGGAGGACCTTTCGTAATTTGACCTCAGTCACTAGTTCCATTAAAAATTTGTTGCATTTATCTCATGAGAACCTTGGAAAATATTGAGCCAATACGATTACATCTACAATGCTCACCTCAGGAGGGGCCTTATACATGTTACTAAAGTTGTTTTTTTCCTAGCTTTGCGAGATCATCAAATGATAAATATTTTCCACTGTCTGGATCGTCGAAAGCCCAAATATTGTTTTATGCTTGATGTACCTTAGAAAACTATTGGAAACAAATTATTTTTTTCATCGCCACTCTTTCACCATATGGTTGTACTTTATTTCCTCCAAGTCTCCTCCTCTTCCAAAATTATCCTTTTGGCGGGCTCTAAATGATTGATCCTCTGCTTAGATTTCTAGAACAAATAAACCCCCCCATCAGGAGTTTAAAGACGCTCAAATTCTCCTCTATGACTTTTAAATCTTCCTCCTCCCTCTATCATTTGAGGGTATATGCTATAAATATAATTCATAACGAATATAATAAATATAGTTATTAATAGTTAAATAGGGATTATGTAAGTAATCATTAAGTTAGTGAAAGGGCATGTCTAAAAGACATGCCCATTAATGAAAGGCCACCTGCATAGGTATATAAGCAGGGCCTCATTGTAACATTTTATCATCATCTCTTATCCATTTTATATATAATATATTATTATTACTATACCTCCTGTGTATTTTACGATTAAGTCAACAAGCCTACAGCTTTGTTGCTCCATTTGGTATCAGAGGAGAGATCTTCTTTCCTGGAAAGAAGCACCTACGCCACTGTTGGTTGTCTTCAGCTGTTACATGCCGTGCCTCGAATCACTGCCACTCGATGTATTCATCAATGACGATGGACGATTTCAACAAAAAGTTGATCAAACTTGAGAGTAAGATTAATAATAATTCCGATAAATTCACTAAAAGATTAACCAATCTTGAGGATAAGGTTACAGGAAATTCTAACAACATTAAAAAACTTCAAGACACAACAGATCGGATAGAAAGACAAATTTGGCTAAACCATAGAGAGGCCACAGACAATCATAACAAAGCAATGCAGAAGATAAACGCCATTTTGGACAAGATAAATCTAATGCAAAAACCAATATTCCCGAATATTGAACATAGTCAACAGAACAATTCAGCCGATTCAGAAAATTCAAATGATAATCATGAAGAGTCACTACATTCTACAAAAAATCAAGTTATGAGAATTACAGATTCAGATGAAGAACATCCACATGAAGATGAAAATGATCTCAACAACTGTTGTGACATGAATGACAATCAAAGTGGGTATATGGAAACTAAAGAAGAAGACCACTCAAACTCTGAATCCAGTTTGGTATATGAAGAAAAAGAAGAAAATGTTTGTGATGAGGAAACTGATATGAATATGAAAAAATGTGAAAATAATGAATATGAACATGATGTAGAACAAGAAGATGAAAAAGACAGTAACAATGAGAAAGATGTTGAAGTAAAAAAAGAATCACGCAAGTCCATTGTCACAAATCCAATGGATGATACTAATATTCTTCAGTCTACTACTCCCAATTATAGAGCTATGAACATGGAGGCTGTCAGATTGGATGCAGATTATGGCTCCCAGTTTTCTGGTGTACTGGCAGATCGAGGCAGTCTAAATTTTGATGCCGCTGGTTATGCGATTAGGAATAAATATTCATGCACCACTCATAACAAAAAATACACAAACTGGTTGTCTACCAGCTATATTTTCAAGCATCCCAAACTTTTGGAAGATAATGAGAGGCTTTTATCTTTTAGGTATAAGTCTCCTCCTCCTCGTCATATGAAGCGAGAAAAGTCGCTACCATCCTAGTTTGTAGCCAATTCAATATTAATGAGTGAGTTTCTCCAACTGTAATCCCACACAACTCGAAAATGACACTATACCGTGCGAGCATTGTGAATGATTACTATCTGAATATACTAGATTGGAGTTCCACAAATATAATGGCAGTGGGGTCTTTCAAAATCAGTTCATGCGTGATGCCACTCACCTCAGGAAGCCAACAGCTGCTGCAAGTTAGCAATGATGATGGAATTGTGACAAGCACTACATGGGGATTCGATGGAAAGCACACAGCAGTGGGCATTGAAAGAGGAAAACTCAACTCTAGGATGTCTCCTCCATGAAAAAAGTGAGAATTATGGTGGGTCATTTTAGTTTTGTTGGAAGTTTATTGGAATGGTTCTTGTCTTGGAATGGTTCTTGTCTCACTTCTGGTGTGCATATCACAAAATTTCAAACATAATGTAAGATATATGCAACTGTGTGATGTTCCAGATTATTTAAAACATGTGGAGGCAATCTTGCACGAGGAGCATGAAAGTTGTGTTCTTTACTTGGGTGCATGCATTAGAAAATCATTGGCGGCCACTGCAGAGAAGCAACTGCTGGATCGTCATAGACATGCGATTTTGAATAACGGGTTTACCTTGCTCATGGCACCCAAAAACTCAGTCTATATCTACATTCCGAAGGATTATGTTGAAGGTGAGTCAATGGACCATGATCTCTATGAGGAATGCGAGCAGAGAGAACAAGATAATGGCTCCCAACAACATCAAAACAATGCCCCAACAAGGATAGAAGAAATGAAAAAACGGATAACTGAATTAGAAGAAGAGATGAATGCCATCAAGGAAATGCAAGCTGAAGTTGCGAGCGAGCTGGGTTTAAATTCAAGCCCTAGTAACCCAAGTGAGCCAACTAGGGAAGATGCCGATTCTCGCTCGGTATTTGTTGGCAATGTTGATTACTCTTGCACCCCTGAAGATCTGCGATTCCATTTTTTGGCTTGTGGAACAGTTAATAGAATTATAGTCAAGACCGACCACTATGGGCACCCAAAAGAGTTTGCTTACGTTGAATTTTTGGAACCAGAGCGCGTTCCCAGAGCTTTGGCATTGAACAATTCTGAGTTACCTAACCGAAAACTTAAGGTGACTCAAAAGCGAACAAATCACCCTGGATTGAAACAATTCGTGGGCGTGTTTTCACTCCTTCTGTACCATATCCATATCCAAGGAGGCGTTTCAACCTATATATACTTGCTCCTTCTCCTCGCTATGGTTATGGAAAAGCACCGAGGATTACACGATACTCTCATCGATATAATCCCTGAGGTTAGACAGTGTTCCTCATATGCGCTGAGGAATAAAGATTGCGTTCTTTTCATTTTGGATTACCGTCGAGTGTCCACATTTCAAATCGGTATCAAACGCCAATCGGTGCGACAAACGCAACTGTTGACAAAGCCTTATCGATGGAATATAGTCAATTAGAATACATGAAACATGTTATAAGGGTGTTACTCGGTGGATACATTCGGGATACATTGGGTTAAAATTTGTATAAGATATATATATATATATATAATTTAAATTTATATATCTTATAAATTTATTAATTTAATATTAATTAATTAATTAATTAATTAAATAAATTATATATATATATATATATATATATAAAAAAGATGAAGAATTATTATCCATAAACTTTTGAGGATAAAAGTTCAAGCAAGGGCCAATTCATAACAAATAAATAAATAAAAGTTGATATATTAAATTGTGACGAAAGCAAATGAAGAAAACGGTGCAAGATTGAACTAAAGAAAAGTGTCAACTATAAGCTTTGAGAACAAAGCTTTTGAAGGAAGGGGCAATGTTATGAATATAATTCATAACAAATATAACAAATATAATTATTAAATAGTCAATTAAGGATTATGTAAGTAGTCATTAAGTTAGTGAAAGGGCATGTCTAAGAGACATGCCCAGTCATGAAAGGTCACCTGCATAGGTATATAAGTAGGGCCTCATTGTAACATTTTATCATCATCTCTTATACATTTTATATATAATATATTATTATTACAATACCTCTTGTGTATTTTACAATTAAGTCAACAAGCCTATAGCTTTGTTGCTCCAATATACTCACCTAACGGTTTCCTTTTTTACCCTTTTTATATTTTCAGCAAAGTGAACTGCAACAAGCACATCCCCATCAAGGCTGCAAGGAATCTAGTTTTCAACGACCAAATTATGAAAAGCTTCATCTTTTAACCATGATGCATTAAATTTGAAAGGGCTTCCAGATTTGTTAAAACCCTCTTTCATTTCAAGAAAAAATGGATGATGATCATATTCACCCCCCACCCCAATCCACTGATGAAACAAAGGATTCCTTTGCAATAAATATTCCACGATAATAAACCAGTTTATTTTCTTGACACCCATCACATCTCGAGTTTCTCATATTTATCCATGTAGGCTTACACTGAATAAGATTTGCATCACAAAATTTGTGTTCCTACAAAAGGTGACTAAAAATTTTTAGATTGAGAATTGACATGGGCGCGTGGACCCCAAATTTTAGAAGCTCCAGGAGAAAATTTCATATACCCCCTACTACTAAATTTTCAGTTTTCATAAAAGATGAAGACATAAACAAATCCCAAAAAACAATCCTTTCTTGACAAGACCCATAAATATTTACCACCTTTAGTTCCTTCCCTAATTCAAAAGAGAAAATATCAGATCCCAAAGTTCCTATAGTATTAGTATATTTTTGGTTAAAACCAATAGCGAACCCCCATATCAACCTTTTTCATCATATGCCACAAAAATCCATCCCTAGGTTAAATATTCCAAAGCATTGACTATTGATTCCAAATTCCCTAATGTTTCTTGTAAGAAAATAATTTCAATTTGTTTATAATATGCCAACCTCCTCAAAGCTATTTTTTGTAAGGGCTAGCCAGGCACAAGTAGTTGAAGGAGAGAAAAATCATTTTGGAACTAGGCCAGGAGAACTTGTTTCTCTAAGCACCCCAACAATAGACCTTTCTCTACTAGTCACAACATCTATATTGGCCTTAATTGTTTCCCTTAAGATATTTAACTTTCTTCCCTACATGTGCCCTCTAGGTTTGATAAGGGAAGAAGGGCCCAACCCTCCCACACCTGAGGTGGTATCCTTCTTCTTAGAATTGGATTAGAGGCTATATTGGGAATATGATTAAGAAGATTTCACCATAGCCCTGAGTGGGGAAGTGTTGGAGGCCCTCTCAGCTAGGAGGGCCACCAAAAAGAAAGAAAAACAAAAACAACTCAACAAAATTGTAGAAACTGAACACAATTGCATATACTAAAAACTGCAAAAAATATGCATGAAAATGCATAGAAACAGCCTAATTTAAATATAAAAATAAAACAATAAAAGGGTACATAAAATTACATAAACCAAAATAATTCATTACATCACATTGATGCACCTAAGAACATACTTTTGCAATTAAAAACACAAAACTAGATAGAAAACTGTTGAAAATAAAAACCTATTACATCATGGACACTACAAAAACATAGAAAAACTAAAAATAGTGGAACAAGAATCTAGATTCTTCATTACATTAACAAAAACTTTACATAGTATGAAATCCTTCCTACCATGGCGACAGATAGGTTTTTCCACTTCTCTAAAATTCCTCACCCACTCAAAGACTCTATGAAACACTCTATCAAAAATACACCCTCAAATCTCCACTGAATGCCCATACATAATGCCTAACCTTAAAACCATGAGCTTGAGGGGAATATTTTATTATTTTCATGGGGAATATTTTATTATTTTCAAGAAAATATCTCATAACTGGTTTTCTCTCCATTACAAATTTACATTTCACTTCATTTTTATTTCATTACATATATATTTACAATCTATATTTAATTATGGTCATATTCAACCTCCAACAAGCCCCCGACACAAATCCTAGCTCGTTCTGATCCAAGTGCAGTCAGACAACCATGCTTCCTTGTGATACTACTATGCATTCCCAATCCACCTAAGAATGTTGAACTATAGGTTGCACATTGTATTTTACTCTACTCTGTGGCACTCGCTCTTTGCGCACTACTTCCTATATCTATGTGTGGCCCAACCTACTACTCGAAAAACCCCATATCTTCTCTACTCTTGTAGGTGTCCCAACCTATGCTCACAAGACCCCACTCTCTTATTCTTTATTCTACTTTCTCTATTGCAATCTAAACTTAGCTCTTTGTTGCTCTCCCTTCTTCCACTATCAGTGTTTATTGTACCAACTCGGATGCTTTGTCATTTTTCACTTGTTGTTGTTGTTGGATTTTTCCATTGTTGTTTGGGATCTGATTTCCTATTCTTGAGTCTGCATGGGTCTCTATTACAACAACCTATTTTTATTTAAAAATTTTGGTTTTTTCATATTTTGAACTGTGGCTCCCAAGACACAATTCGTTGTACAGTTCCTGAACATGGATAGTTATCTTATTCCATCTCTATGTATAGTGGTTGACACTCTTCCTTCTTGACACCTCGGTAATGGGATTATTTCCCTCTAGTTCATTTTAATATGAAGAAACAAGAAGAACATAAGTGGTATGAATTTCACTCTCTACGGGAAAAGTACAATCAACTCAAGGTGAAATCAGTTCAACCATTTGCTGAACCAATGGTTGTTTAGGAATGTATTCATTAGATTCACGTTCAGAGAGAGTGGGATCGACTAGAGACGAATTTCAATCAATCACTTCATCAACTATTGGAGGATCAGGAGAAAGCTTCTAATAACTAGCGAAAAGACAAGGTTGCGAAGCCATAAGGTTCTCCAACAATTTTCAGGCTTCATATGTATAAGGACAAAGTTGAATAGGATGATTCCATTCACATAACTTACAAGGAAATTTAACTTTACCCTTTTTCCCCTAGACCTTATTATCACTAGTTGAGGGTTTATCACTAGCATGATCTCGGAAGGCCAATGACAAAGGTCAATTTGAGCCTATGGATAACACTTCGAATATCTTGGGAATACCAGGACAATCTCTAAGAAGGTGGTCACCCATACATAACTTGCAAGGGAATTTAGCTTTGTAGGGTTGATTAGAAGGTCTTTCCACATTAGTTGCATATGTAGCAATGGTTTCTTGGTTGGCCCTTTGATTATTTTGATTCTTCTTCTTCAACCTTTTCTTCTTCTTCTTGGTTCCCTGGTTACTAGAATCAAGACTTCCAACAGGCGAAGAGGAAGAAAGGAAGGAAGAAACAACAGGTGAAGAAGGTAAAGGGCCAACTTTAGGTTCAAAATAAGGTTGAAACTATTCAAGTGGAGGTGAACTTGGTTGAGAGGCAGTTTGGACATTCGGAACCATAGGGGTCGAAAATAACGAAATTGGCAAACTAATGGGAAATCCAGGAAGGGATACAGTTTCCATATAAGGAGCACCAATATTTCCTAAAGGGGGAAAAGGACCAGGATTCCCATCATAGGGGTTCTCTTGATTGGTAGACTCAGGAACTATTTCCTTTAGTCTCAACCTAAGATCCACTAAGGAAGTGTTCCATGAAGAGGATGTTATTCCACGGTCAATTAATTTTAGAAATTAACAACAAATAAATCAAAAAGGGGTATCTAGGAAGAAAGGTTTACCAAGCAAGCATGAACTACAATATACACCTTGGTGAACCAAGGACTTAACTTACGACAACCAATCTCCCCGAATGTTGTGTTTTTTGTATCACGGTATACAATGCGTTAAACTCGGCTACCTATGGATGGATATCAACCTATAAGGGACTCCCAAAATATACTCGACGATACATGGGAGTGTAGTATGTAGTAGTGTTGTCTAATGCGTCACTGTTTCATGAGTGTGTTCCCATATACTTTTCATGCGTGGAGCGTTGTATGCTAAACTTGAAGGTACGTGGATACACTTACATATGTGGAATGAGATTTCACCCCCAGAGTGCAACACTAGAAAAAAACAACTCTTACATTTAACGACGTCGGAACAGATATCTAGCTTAGACCTATAGATGTTTCCATTAATGTTCCAAATTTTCATTAGGTTAATTGAGATCAATTTTGAGCTGATCTTGAATTATGTTTCAATTTCAAGGCTCAAAACCATTGTCACCTGAACATATGTATAGTGCAACTAATATGAGGAAAATACTCCTTCCATTTCGATGAAATATATCTAGCAGAGGGAAGAAGTGAAAACATTGATTCAACAATCAAGTATGTAGCAGACAAGAGCTTCCTAACTAGATCTTTCACTTTCATAGTTCCAATTTAGTTCAAAGCATTAAAATATGCCAAACCATGCAATGTAATCTATGCACGATTCCCCTGAAAAATGTGAAAAATCAATCTATGCACAATTTCCTTTTAAAAAGAATGAGGATGCACTTATCATCTTTCAACACTAAGAAATGTAATCTATGCTCAATGACAATCTCAAAATCGAATTTCCAATGCAATATAATCTAATGCAATTTTCATAAGTAAACTTTGAGATGAAAGTTATACAAATGCAAATGCAATTCTTTCTAGTTTCCAAAATAACTAAAATTCTCATCAAATATACATGCAAGCAGCAAAACAGTAAATTCAATTACCCAAAGAACCTAAGATTCCCCTCATGCTCATTTTCACTACTTGGACATGGAACAAACTTTTGCAAACTGCAAAGAATAGCAAGACATCAAAATGCTAAGAAGACATAGAAGGAAGAAGACTCTAGAGATCAAGGTATCCTAGAATTTCCTGTCAAAACCATAAAAATCTCAATCTTTTCAGACCAGTGTGGGCAAACAATGAACACTGGGGTGTTAAGCGTGACTGTAACTAGCAAATTTCGCACTAACAATGCTCTGTTTTCAGAGACAAATGCATTGGGTGAGAAAAACTTAGGAAATGACAATGAAAATAGAAAATAAATCCATAGTTGAAACTCTAAAGAGCATACTACTCAGAATGCAGAATTATAAGCAATCAAAATGATGGATTATAAGGAGGTTGGCCAAACTAATGAAAACAGACGAAAACAAAAGGAGGTTTGAAGGGTTTTTGGATCCCTAACGGAGTCGCCATTTTTTTTTGCAGGCAATCCTTTCTGTGGATATAAATGATCCCTATAGTACTATGGGAGGATCTAGTAACAAACGAGACAAATATATGCAACGTTTCCTAACTTATGCTAGAAAAACATGGAGGATATATATCCTACCTCTTTTTGATGATAATGCCTGCCTTTGGAATCAGCCTTGATTCTTTTGCTTCCATGCTCGTGATCTCCTCTCCATTGGTGAGGATCAATTCCTGGAAGGAAAAAACAAGCGGAGACAACAAATATATATCAAGCATAATAGTTTCTAGTACAAGTTATGTACCAGATCAAGGAACACAACAATAAATAGACAATAATTGACATATTTATGGAAAGGAAACACATAATGTATTATTAATAGAATGAAAAAGGGAGAAATAAAACCATAATCCTTGATCATTAGGGGAATTTTGAGGTCTAAAATGGGCCTCCTAAAGAAATTATAAAATAATAGTGGAAATAATAAAATAAGATTTCATTACATCATCAAATTTTGGAGGGAAAAAAGGAAAAAACTACTTTTTCAAGTCGTATTTTCAACTTATCTCCCAATTTTTTTACTCCAATTTTGAGCAGGAGTACTTGTTGGATGCAAAATTTGATTCCTCATCGAAGGAGTATCCATGTTGCATACTTTCGATGGATCATGCTACAAGAAAAATAAGAAATACATGAAAAACGTGATTGTAATCACGTTTTTAAATGTATTTTTCATGTAGCATGGTCCATCAAAAGTATGTAACATGGGTACTCCTTGGATGAGGAATTAAATTTTGCATCCAACGAGTACTCTAGCTTGAAATTTGAGTAAAACATTTAAGAGATAAGTTGAAAATATGAGTTGAAAAAGTAGTTTTATTATTTTATTATTTTTTAATACTTTTACCCTTTTACTTGAAAAATGGTGAATCATCCCCCATGGTTGACATCATCATCTTGAATCCTATTGGTTCTTATAAAGTTTATTTTGGTTGTACATTTTTCTTAGGAGGCCCATTTTAGACCTCAAAATTCCCCTAATGGTTGGATGTCTCCATCAGATGAGACTCCAAGTCCTACCCTTCACCTTCAAACAACTTCCTCCTTTGCAAAAGGGCAACAATTGGGAATGATTCAGCTCATAGGATTGCAACCAACCATTAGTGGATAGTATGGGTATCATTTATTGGGAAGGAGAGGAAGTTGAGGATCCATAAATGGTGGGAGGAGTACCACATCTTAAGGGAAATATCCATGGCTATGAATGGGATTTCTCGTTCCTATCATCAACTATTTGAAACCATGTCGTTTTTCTCGATCCTTCTATTAAGGGAAGCTTCTACTCCATTTTTGGAAGAACTGCTTGAAGAGGACTAACGCAAATTTTCTTGAAAAAAGTTGTACTTCCAGCACTAGAAATAAGTAGTGCAAAAGGTGACAAGCGCAAGTCACCAGCTATGCATAATGCATTGGACTTGTAAAATAAGGTTCTTGACAAGATTTTTAGAATATTTTCAAGTCAATTCTTCTTCCACTTCTTCAGGGATGTTTTAGACATGTTTCATGGAGAACATATTTTTCGATACTGGTGCTATGGCGACACAAAGTGGAGTGTGAAAAAATACCGTATAACACTACTTGAGCCCATATTTCATTGTGAAAATCCTAGATAATTAGCTCATATTTTTTATGAATTTTCCTCCAATTAATTGCACAATTCCCAAGGTTTAATCCTCTGACTGCATGCAACACCTTTTACAACCACTTGTTACATTGCCCAGGAATATCCGCCACATCTGGGAATTCTAATTCTCTACATGCACTAGTTATTTTCGGTTGATTGAATAGTTAACTCGATGATCAGTGAGTTATACTTTTGTCCCACTGCACAACTAACCATCCACTAGTTCCTCCAACTGTTGGAACTATTTTAAATGAACTCAACTGGATATAACTAAACTAGATTACTAAAATTTACCAATCGCACATGCTTAACTGAACTCAAAGCCCTCTAACTTGAATTTACTGAGTTGACTGAGTGACAAGATCCATTCCACACAAGTTACCTGCATCTAAGTTTTCAGTTGATGTGGAAATTCAAATTTTCTCAATTTGGCCAAGGCAAAGTCAAATTGAGACTTTCTTGTTGCACTTTTCAACACATGTGGAAACCATTTGGTCTTGCATCTTGTCGAGGTTATGTAAGTCCGACCATGTTAGCTTGACTATTCAAATAAAATAATTTAACAAAATTACTAGGGTAGACCCTTCGAGTGGGGCCCACAAAATATTCGGCTCGATACACTTTCCATATCCAAACATTATTAAAGAAAACTATTTTTCAATGGAATTTTGGCTACGCACACCATTGATGCCAAAAGAATAGGGCTAGATGTATATAATTAAAATTCTCCTTTAAGAATTGCACATATCCTCAACAAATATTCATATTTTTATTAAACTATTGGTGCCAACTCAAACCCTATTTGCATATCGATGATTCTAGCGTGGTTCATTATATCATATGTTGTATCCACCATATTGATTCCAAAAAATTAATTTCATTGGTGTAAAGATACATTTCCAACAAGGCACACTCAAATGGTGAATTTCGATTTATTTTTATAGTTTATCCTTGGTTATTACTATGAGAAAAATCCATGGTATTGTTTTGACTAGTTCAAATATACTTGGGGTGAACAAAAAAATTATTATTTAATTATCATGTTGTCCATTATTTTAACATAAATTTTGGTCCAACTTCATTTATCTCCCCCAACCTTCAATTTCCAAATCAATTTTACCAATCTTGGTTTCACTTCAACCATCGATATAGTATATTTTTTTATGAGAGCAATGAATTTAGTAAAATATCTAAATAATGACCAAATGTGTTACCCTTGGTCTCAATGTTAATAACCAACCATACTATAAAAAAAATTTGGATTACTTTGATTAATTCATATGGACCATTAACCGATTGGCAAAAATTAAATTAACCAACCATCATTAACCAAAATAATATCATGGAGATCAATGCCTATATTGTCCCTGTGAAACATGTGGTGTTTTGTTGATGGCCAAAATTGATTGCATGAACGTTTGGGGAATCCACCCAGTCAGAGTCCAAAATCATACTCTTTTCCATTGAAATTGGTGGTCCCAACTAGTATTAAGGGTCCATTTACCTATTACAACTAGTTTTCTATGGGAATGAAATGGGTGGTGATGGTGACTGATAAGATAATATGATTACTGATATAAAATAAAATTAATATATTCTAATCTAATTAATTTAACCTGGGTATATTATGCTATATGTGTTAGAAAAATAATGTTATTTCCTGGCAATGAAGATTCCCATGAATTAACATTGTTAAAATCGGTAAAATAATTGATTTGATTAAATATTTAATCAAATCAATTATAAACTCATCACATATAAGTAATAATTCTGTTATTTGTTGTATTTTATGTAATTTTATCACACAAGATGTTGTGGATCATCTTCATATCCTTTTAATTTTATATCAAAAATACAAAAAAATCTGAAATTGAAAGAAAAGAAAATATGTTAAAGTATTATAGTTTTATACTTTGGCATATTAAGAAAAATGTTTTTAGTTTGATGTATTAAAGTTTAACTATTTTAAACTTTGTACAAGTGGGTTTGTATCAAAAGGTTAAAAGCCGATCAATTCAATCGGTGGAGAGTACTGATATTCAAAGTTTGAACCGGATGGCCCAACCTGTAGGCACTAACAGCACGAGAGTTAACGGAAAGGGGTGCCCCCATAGTTGACTGGGTTGACTGTGGGGGCAATGAAGATCGATGATGGATATCAACTGCGGGGGCACAAGCCGAAGTTTTCAGCCTTACCCTGAGACCCCCCGTAGTGACATCATATGCTGAGTGGAGAATAGTTGTTTTCCGTGTCAAATCAGTCCAATGGTTAGGTGACACGTTGCATGGGCATCTAACACAAAACCCGCACCTCCTATTTAGGGGTGTTTTCCATTTCATTTTCAAAATATTTTGCAGTTTATCACATTTTGACCTATTGTTTCCTTCTGCCACCTTTCTGTTTTAGTCACCCTGCAAGAGCATTCCTTTAGCATATTTTATAATCATGGCTAAAAGGTATTCTTTGTCTGGTTCATCGAGTTACATTCCTCTCATGGATAATGAGAGATACATTCAAGATACCGCGTATTCAGTATTTCATCTTCCATTCTACCAACAAGTTGTATTGAATACTGATAATTCCCCTGTCTATTTCGCCATCAAAAACTCTAGGATCCTTTCTGCATGCATTCCGAAGACACATTTATTCCTAGAGTTTATCTATTGGTTGGTTTTCGCATTATATCCCGAAAAATGTTTCGTGATGAATTCCCAAGGGGAAAATGTTCTGCAAGTATCTACCCAATTAATCCACCAAGCCTTGTGTTTTCCCGAAGCCGAATCATCAGTTCAATTTTTAGAAGATTCACTGGTTACTTACTATGAGAGCCTTTCAGGAGAAGAATTCAATCAATTTATGTTCCATTTGAAGCCCAATATGAAGTAGTTTCAGCCAAAATGTTGTGAATTTAATATGGGAGTTTTCAATGAATACACCTTGTTAGCCCCTTATGAATTCCTTGACAATGCAAGCAAGGGGCTAGATTTTTTTGTGAGCCTTCAAGGAATGCATTTCCCTTGAAAA
>JAXQQM020077852.1:0-14139 GCA_034641835.2 Pinus albicaulis | reverse complement strand
TTTGAGTTCAGTTCAACATTTTCTGATGTTTTTCTTATTTCTTCATCATCTTGGTCCTCTTCTTCATGATTTTCAGGATGGCTGCTGCAGTCTGTATCTCTTGTCTTGTTTGGGAGTTCTTCATCAAATCTTACATCAATACTTTCTACAATTTTTCGAATAGTCTTGTTGTAGCATCTGTATCCTTTAATATTGGATGCATATCCTAAGAGTATTCCTTCATCTTCTCTTGCATCAAATTTCCCCAGATTTTCATCATTGTTCTTTATGTAGCACTTGCTGCCAAAGACTCTAAAGTGCTTGATTGATGCAGGTTTACCATGCCATAGCTCATAAGGTGTCTTGTCACTGTTAGGTCTTAAATGAGCTTTGTTTAGAATATGTACTGCTGTGTGTACGACTTCTTCCCAAAAGGTTTGAGTAATGTTATTCTCTTGCATCATAGCTCTGGCCATTTGTTGTACAGACTTGTTTTGTCTCTCTGCTACTCCATTCTGCTGAGGTGTCCCTGCAATGGTAAATTGTTGCTTTATTCCATGTTCATTACATAGGTCTGCAAAGTCATAATCTATGAATTCTCCTCCTCTATCTGATCTGATACATTTTAGCTTGCATCCAGTTTGATTTTCTGCTAATGCTTTGAATATCTTAAACTTTTCCAGTGCTTCTGATTTTTTCTTGAGAAAAGAAACCCATGTCATTCTGGAGAAATCATCTATTATCAGCATGAAGTAGGATTCTCCACTTGGTGTCTTAGTTCTAGCAGGTCCACACAGGTCCATGTCCAGAAGCTGGAGTGGTCTTCTTGTTGATAGCTCATCTTTAGATCTAAAGGATGTACAAGACTGCTTCAATTAACAAGATTCTTATATGGTAAATTAGGCCTTTTATTTCGTGCATCTATCCACAGTTTTCTTTCTTACTCAAATCGATGATATGGTCGATGCTAAGGTTGGTCGCTTTAATTGTTTTCTGCACTCAAGCTCCACATAAATTGTCAACCTGAGGAAGTCTATTTATTCCAAAGACAATCACGCGCTGGATATGCTCAATTTCAAAAGCAAAAACAATGTTGTAGTAAAAAGCCACACAATTACCAATTGATACCGATTTGTTCACTTATTTAATCAGTTAAAAGTCACTATGTTAAGAGCGTATAATTTCTATGTTGCGTATTTAGAATCCAAATAGAGGTGGAAATCATCCATAGAAAGGAAACCAATCAACCATAACAAAGAACAAGACCCTATTCCTTAAGATAGAACTTACATCTGCCGCCCGACACTAATCACCGTAGAAAAGATAAATCAAGAGAAATATAACCCTTTTCCATGAATAGGAACCTTCACCACTGCCTCTTGCTTCAGACTCACCTAGAAAAGAAAGATAATCAATGGAGTAGACCTGGTCCTTGTATTGAACTCTTCAGTATCTGGTTTCCTGTGATTACGTTATTCAAACAAATAACAATAGATTCCTTCAATCTCTAAGAATGAATGTACTAAACTCATGCAAAGTTAAGGAAACAGAAAGTACCACAAACTACGTAATCCATGAATTTTGGACCAGAGATGACTAAAGTAGTGCTAAAAATACAAGAAATTAAACAAACTACAGGGACAGAAGGGTGAATCTTTGGGCTTTTTCTAGGCGGATCATTGTTGGTCGCTTTAATTGTTTCACAATTCAAGCTCCACATAAATTGTCAACCCGAGGAAGTCTTTTTATTCCAAAGACAATCACGCACTGGATATGCTCAATTTCAAAAGCAAGAACAATGTTGTAGTAAAAAGCCACACAATTATCAATCACACAAATCTAATTATTCACACTCTGTTTAATCAAAGCTGAAGTCAATTATGTTATAGCAGAAGTAATTCCTAGGTTGCAGGTTAGAATCCAAATAAAGGGAAATCAATCTGCAGGAAAGGAAACCAATCAACCATAACAGGAACAGGACCCTAGTCCTTTAAATAGGAACTTCAGCACCTGCTGCCTGACACTAATCACTCTGTAGAAAAGATAACTCAAGAGACCAAGACCCTATTCCCATGAACAGGAACCTTCAACACTTGTCTCCTATTTCTAATCACACTGCAGGAAAAGAAAGGCAATTAGTGGGAGCAGGACCCTATTCCTTTGTACAGGAACCTTCAGCACCTGCTTCCCAGCATCATACATTCAAACATATAACAGAAATAGATTTCTCAACTTCTTAAGAATGAATGTTCTGAACACATGCAGCGTTAAGGAAACAGAATACTCAATAAACTACAGAATTGTGTAACTGGTGTCTCAACAACAGAATTAAAGTAAAGTGCAAACAACATAAAGAAATTAAACAAACTACAGGGACAGAAGGGTGAATCTTGTGAGGAAGGCGGGCCCTTTCCCTCTCACAAGATTCCCCAGGGAAATAATTAAATTGGAACGCTCAAAAGAAGATTTTATTCATCTGTCAAAAGAAATGATACATTACAGATGGAGTCTAGCTCCAGTCTCTCAAATACAATGTTCTCCTGTAGCTTTCAAACTCGAACTCCCTTCTAATGATGATGTCTCCTCTTTTTAAAGAGGAGACATCTCTTACAATTACATGAGAGAAAATCTGTGTTTATCCCAATTCTGTTCTTCTTTCTTAAAACAGGACTATTCTGTTCTTCCATAAAAAGATATTGTTACAATAGATACAACAAGAATGCTATCTTCAGAATAATCCGTGTAACCACGTCTTCATGCTGTTGCCATTGTTCCACAAAATACTCTTCCAGAATCGCAAATTACGAGTGACGGAATTTGCGTGCTTGCTGGCTATTTCAGCAACGAAGTCAACTGTTTCAGCAAGCGGTCGAATTTGTTTCGACAGTTTGGTGTTTAAACCTTATTGGAATTGTTCCGACCTGACATATAACTTATCTGCGATCTTTTAGACTTATGTTAGCAACAATCCACTTCGATTAATGATAAAATATAAGAGTATTATGGAATTTATATGTAAACAGATTAAACATATAATAAAGAAGAGGATTTTATATACCTTGGGAGGTGGCATCTGTAGGAGCTCGGAATCCTCTATTGTTCTGCAAGTGCTGCCATGCTAAAGCTTCATCTCTGCCATCCAATTGGTAGTGACACTGATATTTCTCTGAAGGCAGCCATAGAATTGGAAAATGAAAATGGTAACCAATCCAGTTTGCTCCACAATGTCGAATGCATCCGATGTAATTAGGTACCCTGGAAAGTGCAGCTTGAAGATTGTCAGGGTTAAAAGGGTGATAATCTTGTCTTTCTTTACATGACTGCTGCCAAAACATAGTATTGGCCTTCAATGCAGCAGCCTCCTTTACCCTGATTTGTTGTTGACACTTCAAAAGTGTTGAAGCCTGTAGTTGTTGCATGTACCTATGCATTCCTGGCTTCTGTAAGAATTGGTGATATTGTGCTATAAACATGGCTGGACTTAAAGGTTCCGGTCTAATCCAAAGGAGCCTATTCTCCTCATTATGACTACTTGCAATAAACGCAGTTTTCCAGGTGAGCTGATTGGCCAAAAATGAAACAAATGCCCTTATTTGTATATCACTTGCAATTGGAATGAGATTGACTCTTCTATTCTCGGGAATGGCCTCATTATGGAGGTAAAGTTCGCACAGCAAATGCTGGTCACTTTCAGGGGCCTCAGCAAAAGTCTCAACAAATTGTTCTGAAGTAAGCAATTCATGAGGTCTGCCATCCTTTATTGCTTTTAATTGAAAATAAACTAAACGTTCAGAAAGGAAGAGAGATTAATTTACAGAGGGTTTGCGGGTAGCCATCAACTTCTGCACTAATGAAAACATCAAAGCCATCTTTTCATTTGATGCCTTGACTTCCTTCTTGGAATCCCTGAGCTGTTGCAATGTTTGTTCCCAACTATCCCAGTTGGCATACATGTGATTCTGCCATGCTAACTTATGCTGCTGTAATATTGTATCTTGTTCTTCAGCATATTGTTTCTTCCATTTGTTCATTAGTTCTAATTGATTCCATGGCAGGGTCTGTGTCCTGGCATTAGAAGTACTGGGTTGGGACATTGTTTGAGTGGCTGCACTGACTAACTCAGGGCAAGATACCTGTGGTTGTGGTACTGTCTGAGTGGCTGAGCTGACTAGCTCAGGACAAGATATCCGTGGTTGTGTTTCTGTCTGAGTGGCTGAGCTGACCAGCACAGGGTGAGATATCTGTGGTTTAGTTTCTTTTTCTAAATTTATTGAGAGCCCTACTAGTTCTTGTGGAGCAGTAGGGCATTCTTCTTTAATTGCAGCTGATGTAGATGCCTCAGATACCTGAATTTTGACTACTTTGTAGCCTGCCTGCTGGTAAATATTACCACACTCATGGCACATGTATTCTTTGCATGGCTCCCTATTTTGTGCTGATGCTGTGTGTGCTAGCATATAGAGATTCAATTCTCTATCAAAGGCTTCTCGTGCCTCGATTAATTCATTCTTATAGGCTTCTAGCTCAGACTTCAAAAACTCATTTTCTTCCAATAAAGATGCCATAGTATGTGAACCCTGTGTGCTGGTTGATTCTACTGGAGTTGTCTGCTGATCCACAGCTGTAGCTGGTTCTTGTGGAGCAGCTACAGCTGGTTTCCCTGTATCATCATGCTTGGTGTATGATTTTTGTACCACAGTGGCTGGTTCTTGTGTTTCAGCCTCTGGGTAAGTGACTGGTTCTTGTGTGACAGTCACTGTTTGAGCCATAAACAATGTCGTATTATCCCGAGGCACTGATTCTTGTGTGGCAGTGCCACCGGCCGAGACGGGTTGGGGGATTTGAAATGGGGGTGAAGATTGGAGTTTTAACAGAATAGTGGCGGGGTCAGGGGAAATGGGAGTAACTCCTGTTTCAACAGTCATCTTCATTTTCCTTTTTGGTAGGAAAGCAGAGAAGTCACTATCTTTCCTTTTCTGTGTAGGGGAAGGTTCTTTTCTGGGGGAAGGGCTTTCGGAAGAAGTGTAAATTTGGAATTTGGCCCTTGTTCGTCGTTTTGAGACAGAGACTGTTGTGGTTCTTTTCTTCCTTTTATGAGTAGGCGGGGATGGGGGTGTTAGAGAGTCATCGCTAGGGATAGAAATAGTGGGAATGGTTGACTCTACTAAGTGGGATGAACTTGGGGTTGGGTCAACTGGCTCTGAGGATGGAATTACTGGGGAGTCTGGGATATCGTCCAGTTGCCCTTCATAAGGAATCTCAGGAGTTTCTTGGGAACTTTCGGCTTGTTGGGGGATTTGGGCCTACTGAGGAATTTCAGCTTGTTGGGGAATAAGGAGTGGAATATTCAGAGGGGGGTTTTGCTGAGCAAAACCCCTCTGAATTAACAATTGGCATAAATGATGATGGGTGAGGGATAACAATGGGAATTTAGCCCGTCTGCAATAATAGGACATGTTTTTGATACAACCAAGCAGATAATAGGGAATATTAACTAATCGACCATTCCTTAAATGATTCATCAAAATGAAGTCATGTTGGTAGACTACCTGGTAAAGCCCTTCGCATGTCAAGTAGTGCTTGATGAATTCTGCTACTGTTGGCCATGGTCGAGGAAGTGAATGCAGACTTACACCGCGGCCTTTAAGTTCAACTGGTTCATCTGGACGAAGAAAATCTTGCTGTGCATTTAAAATCACTTGCTTCCTACTGAACCAGCGAGTCCCAATAGCCGGAAAACCTGAAACTTGATCTATGTCCTCCTCTGTAACTAAAATGCGGACCCCTTGAACCACTGAGAAATTCCCCTGAAGGTTCTGTGCGAACTCTAAAACTTGTTCCTGATCAAATTCTCCCAACCTTTCAAAATATGTTGTCCATCCTGCTTGTTGGAAAATTTGATAGGCTTCCGGGAACATTTGAAGAAGATTTATCGAACCAGGCTCGTGTCTGATAGCCGACCCTCCCATGGCTACTAGCTTGAGTTAGATGCAGAGGCACAGAAGACAGAAACACAGGCTTTGGTCAAGCTAGTTGTTGCAACAGAGGATGCAGAGTCTCAATGACGGCGGAAATGGAATGAAAAGTGACGGAGGATTGGTTAATGTGAAATGATTATTCAGTTTTCGAAATCCCCCCCCCTACGTATGGTGCAATGATGATTGGGCGTGTGGAGATTGCAACCATTATGAGCGAGATCCTCTCTTTAATATATAATTTAACTGCATTACATTAAAACCACATACCTTACATTTTTACCTTTGGTTTAATAATTCGAAGTGTAGAGTGCTTCATAATGGCTTGATATAAATGGAAGAATCTGTAGATTTCTCTGAAATTTAAAACAGGAGTGTAACAGGATCTGCTCAGTAGTGAATAATTTTCACCCAAAGGATCTGAAGCGTAAACGTGGAGAACTAAAAAAACTTGTATAGCAGCGGAAAGAAATGATGTTTTAATGATGACAGGTTGCTGAAACTGGTGTTTCAGCAACAGAAAAATGAACGACATGTTGCTGAAACTGGTGTTTCAGCAACGGGAAAAATCAGGAAAATGGGATAAATGACTTGGGTTTGAAACAAGTGGGGGAAGTGTTTGATAGGGAATAACTTCAGCAGTAAGGGATAGGAAATACTAGCTGAAGGATGATATTTCAGGAATGGTAGAAGTGGGAAAAATGGAAAAAGGGAAATAATGTAGGAATGGGATGAAGGGATATTACTAGGAAATGGGATAAAATGAAGGGAACAAGCTTCTGTGATTGAAGCTTCAGATCTTCTTATGATGGATCTGTCCTCCTTAATGAGCTTTTCCGAAATCTGCAAAATTCAATTGTAATATGCCAACCCTTGACAGGGATTATTAGTTTTAAATCTAATCTAATCTAATACTAAAAAAACAGTGCAGAAAATTAAATGTTGTGAGGAGCAGAAGACTCCCCTAGAAAAAGATAATGAATATCAGTCATGCAAGCAGTCTTGAAATCCTCTTTAGAAACAGGGCGCTGGTATAGACGGAGCCTATGACCATTGACTAGTAGAGGTGTTTTAGAATCATCGATTGTTAAAAGTCTTACCGTTCCATTAGGAAAAACATCATCTACCTCATATGGTCCAAGCCAGCGTGTACGTAGCTTACCCTGAAAATTTTCAAACCGAGAGTCATACAACAAGGCCCAATTACCTTTTTGGAACTGCTTGTGTTTGATAATTTTGTCATGCCACTTCATTCTCTGTTGTTGAATCATTGTTGTTTGGTGAATGGCATCTAATCTCTTTTCATCCAACTCAAGAAGTTGCTGCAACCTAGCTGTCTGCACATCATTCAAATCAAGATTAACAACTAAAGCAATTCTTAGAGTTTTGATTTCAAATTCCACAGGAAAAACAACATTTTTACCATAGACCAATTCATAGGGAGAAAAACCTGTAGTGTTTCTCCAAGTAGTTCTGTAAGCCCATAATGCTTCAGGCAGCCTTTGAGACCAATCCTTCCGGTTGTCCTTCACTGTTTTAGTTAGAATGGCTTCTAATACTTTGTTTGTGCTTTCCACCTGCCCATTGGCCTGGGGTGGTATGGTGTAGTCATTCTATGATGAATATGATACTTCTGAAGTGTAGACTTAAAACCATGAGAATTGAATGGAGGTCCTCCATCTGTGACTAGCTCTCTAGGAATTCCAAATCTAGTGAAGATTTCTTCAAATAAGAAAGCTAGGACAACCTCTTCATTGGCTCTAATAAGTGCTTTGGCCTCCACCGATTTAGTCATATAGTCTGTACAGACTAATATATAAGTTCTTTGATTGGATGGAGGATTAATGGGTCCTATGAAATCCAAGGCCCATCTTTCAAATGGTTCAGAAACTACCTGGGGTTTTAATGGCATTTGATCTCTATGATTGGGTTGACCCATTCTCTGGCAGCTGTCACAAGCCCTCACATATTTCTTTGCATCCTTAAATAATGAGGGCCAATAGTAACCCATCCTCAAAATTTTGTGTGTTGTTCTTTTATCAGCAAAATGCCCTCCGCAGGGGCCATCATGACAAGCTTTTAGTATGTCATACACTTCATCCTCCCTAATGCATCTTCGGATTTCCTGATCAAGCCCTGTGTAGAAAAGACACCCACTTATCCAGCTATACCTGGCACTTTGTTGAACAATTCTTCTCTTTTCTCTGTATGACAGGTGTGATGGTAATTTTCCTGCAACCAAATAATTAGCAATATCTGCATACCATGGAGAGTGAGAAGAAACTACAAACAAATACTCATCAGGAAAAGAATCATCTACTGGAATATCATTGTCAGTTTTTAACCGTGAAAGGAAATCAGCCACCACATTTTCTTTACCAGGCCGATCTACAATCGTGATATCAAATTCCTGCAGTAATAATAGCCATCTGGTAACTCTAGCATTTGTAACAGATTTGTTCATTAAATACTTGATAGATGAGTGGTCAGTGTGCACAAAAGTAGAATAACCAGTGATATAGTGTCGAAATTTATTAATGGCATAAATTACTGCAAGAAACTCCTTTTCGGTAACTGTATAATTAAGCTCAGCAGGGGTCATATTCTTACTAATAAAGTAGATAGCATAAGGAAGATGATTTTCCTCTTGTCCCAAGACATCTCCAATTGCAGTGTCTGAAGCATCAGAAGATATATGAAAAGGGAGGGCCCAATCAGGCCCCCTCAAAATAGGAGCAGTAGATAACTGATGCTTGAGTTCTTCAAAAGCTTTCTGACAAGAGTTAGTCCACTTAAATTCAACATTTTTCATAAGCAACACAAATAATGGAGAAGCTATCTTAGAAAAATCTTTAATAAATCTTCTGTAGTATCCAGCATGTCCTAGAAAACTTCTCACATCAGTTTGTGTTTTAGGAACAGAAAGATTCTGAATGACCAATAATTTAGATGGATCTACCTGAATACCTTGAGATGAAATAAAATGTCCAAGCACTACTCCTTCACTCATCATCATATGACATTTTTCAGTACTTAGGGAGAGGTGAGCTTGTATACAACGTTTAAGTACCTTCTCAAGATTTTGTAATGCATATTCAAAAGACACACCATAAGGAGTAAAATCATCCATAAATATTTCCATAGAGTCATTCAGCATATCAGAAAAGATTCCTATAACAGCCCTCTGAAAAGTTGCTGGTGCATTACATAGCCCAAATGGAAGAACTCTATAAGAAAAAGTTCCCCAAGGGCTAGTGAAAGAGGTTTTGTCTTGGTCTTGGGGTGCAATTCTTATCTGATTATACCCACTGAATCCATCTAGAAAAGAAAAGAATTTCTTCCCTGCCAGACTATCCAACACCTGATCAATGAAGGGTAAAGGAAAGTGATCCTTTTGAGTAGCTTTGTTCAAGGCTTCGTAGTCAACACATACTCTCCATTTCCCGTTTTTCTTAGGGACAGTTACCAATGGGGAAACCCATTCACTGTCAGATATAGGGTATATAAATCCTGCATTAAGAAATTTCTGAAGTTCTTCTTTAACAATTTCTCGTAAATTAGGGTTCATTCGTCTTTGGGGTTGACAAACTGGTCGGCATCCCTCTTTAATGTAAATTCGATGAGTACATAATTCAGAAGAAATACCTTTCATATCCGTGTAATCCCATGCAAATGCTTCCTTATATTCATGCAATAACTTCATTAATTGCTGTGTTTCAGCATCTGTTAGATCAGGATTTATGTTTAATGTCTTGCCAGGTTCAATTTCAACTGTTATGCTTTTAGATGAGATGGTGGTTAATGTCTGAGATAAGTCTTCAGATTCAATCTTTTCTTGGGTATCTGTTTCAAAAATTGCAGTAAATTGATTGTGTGTTTCAGAAATTACAGAAGAAGGTTCACAGATAAAATTATTAATTACTACATCCTCTGTATTGTCTTTAAGAGTTAAAGCTTGTCCAATAGTTAGAATAGGCTGAACAACATTATCATCATAATCCATCCACATAGAATCTTCATTATTAATTATGGGTGTAGCATGAGGATAAAGAGTAAGCTGTTTTGTTTCATAACCATTAGAAATTGTCATTGAACCAGATCTGTAACTGATAAAAGCATCAGCTGTGGCCAGCCATGGCCTTCCTAGAATTAAGGGATGTCCCCCCAGCTTTGTTTTAGTCTGTAATACAACAAAATCAGCTGGGTATTTCCAGGATTCAACTGAGATAAGTAGATCCTCAACAACTCCTTCAGGTTTAATTGTAGAACGATCAACCAACTCTAGAATGGTGGGTGTATCTCTGATTGTGTTATTCAGCTGTAACATTTGTGAAGTTTCAAGAGTCATTATGTTTATTGCAGCACCTAAATCTACCAGAACTTGAGGAATCATTGTTTTACCAATCTGAACTGTTACGGTAGGATGGCCAGGATCACCATATTTCACAGGAGGGGTTTTTCCAGACATTAATGCAGATAAGTCACCCATCACATGTATTGTAAGGGGATCTTTAGTTTTCCTACCAGGTTTCTTAACACAAATATCCCTTATTGTTCTGGCATAAATTGGTACATCTCTTAATGCTTGTAAAAGTGGAATTTTAACATATAAATTTTGCAATTCCCCTAAAAGATTAAAAGCAGGTGTTTCAGGCGTTTTGGTTAAAACCAAATGCTCGGGGAATGGTGGTTCTGTTATTTCAACACTCTTGTTAGAAGGTGGTTGTGCTTTCTTATGTTTCTCAGTTTCATCTTTATCAGAATCAGAAGAAGTTATGTCATCAATAATAGGCTCTACTATTTTCCCAGACCTTAAATGAATATCATTACATTGCATAGTAGGAAATATAGACTGATTCTGAATATCAATGACTTGCACAACTTTATTATTGGGGTTGGGATTTGGTTGCACAGGTAGCTGGGGTCTCATTTGGTTATTTGGCGGAGCATTTGATGGCAGAGGAAGTGGTTGTTGGAATTGAGGCAATTGATTTGGATACGGGAGTTGTTGGCTTCTCCAATTTGAATTCCAAGGGTTAAAAGAAGATGGTTGCTGTGGAGGCCAAGGAGTCCACATTGAAGGATCAACAAAGGGAGGGTTTGATTGCTGCATGGGTGGGAAATTCATTTGATTGAAGGGTGGGTATTGCATTTGATTGAAGGGAGGGTAATTTGTTTGACCAAAAGTAGAATAATTGTTCCAACAATTAAATGGCATACTAGGGTTCATACCTTGTCCTTTTGGTTGCCATTGTCTTCTTTGAGTTAGCAGGTAAACTGCTTCAGCTTCTTCTTCCGTTGGCTGCAATGTTGCCTTTATTCCTGGTAGAGATGGACATTGTTTTGTTTCATGGTCTTTCTCACAAAGGGTGCAAATTGGTATTTTGTCCATTGGGAACTCCCTTAGTGGGTGTTTGTCTCTGCACTTCGGGCAAAAGACAGCCAGAGTTGCTTCTGCTTCAGCCTGCTTCTTCTTAACCTGCAAAGTGTCAATTTGTGAAGCAAAAGAACTTAACATCTCAGTTTTAAATTCTTCAAGTAAATTACCTATTTCAGCTCTTTTTGCTCCTCCACTGGCTGATTTCTGCACTCTTGAATAGGTGGAATCTCTATTACTTACTCTGTTCCTTGCAGCTCCCCTTGAACACCTCTTAGAAAGTTCAACAATCTCATCATATGATTCTTTAGATATATCTCCCTTGCCAAGCATGTTTAACATATCTAAACAATCATCCCTTAAACCTTTAAGTAATATTGTTTTGCGAATTTCCTTACTTATATTCGAATGATCAGATCTCTGTATATTGTATTGCAGCCTTTCTACATAGTCCTCCAGATTCTCGTCCGGATTTTGTGCCATATTGAATAGTTCATCCTTCTTTTCTCTCGTCCGACAATAGTCTTGATATTTAAGCAGAAATTTCTGTTTCATCTGCTCCCAAGTTGTGATTACCTGACTTCCAAGGCTCATGAACCATCTTAAAGCATTTCCTTTTAAGGTTGCTGGAAACAGTTTCAACTTTTGAGCATTAGTAACATAATCATAACTTCTGCATAATATATCAAATTCAAAAAGAAATTCATCCAGATCTTCAGAGGATAAACCATGGAAGTTAGGTAAAGCAGACAATGGAATATTTTTCATAGGAGTTGTTCCTACAGGGAGATCACTGATAGGAAATCCCAAGGTAGAGAGGGAATTTTCATCCCTTCCTTCTCCTTCAGGCTCTACACATCCTCCACCAAAGAAATCGTCATTGTTTCCTTCCATTGTCGGTTCTCCTACTGCACTTGCTCGATCGTCAAGATCTTCTACTGGCTCTTCAATGTTTTCCACTGGTCGTCCAACACTCTCTATTATTTCCTCAATGTGCTCTGCTGATTTACTAACACTTTCTTCTGACTCTCCAGCACTGACTGCTGGTTCTTCTATATTTTCAGGACCCACAACTTCCTCTGTTTTGTAACCTGATTGAGGGGAGTGCTGAATTTTTGATCTCCGAGAACTTAATCTCTGTGATGATTCAGCCTTTGACACAATCTCGTCAATAAAAGTTTTTCTTCCTCCCCTTCCTTTGCCTTTGCCACCTGTGGGGTTAGTTTTCTTCTGGTTTCCGCGTCCTCTCATACAATCTGCACATTTAAAAAGAAAAGATTAATGCTTTTGAAATCTATAATTGCCTTCCCCGGCAACGGCGCCAAAATGTTGGTCGCTTTAATTGTTTTCACAATTCATGCTCCACATAAATTGTCAACCCGAGGAAGTCTTTTTATTCCAAATACAATCACGCACTGGATATGCTCAACTTCAAAAGCAAAAACAATGTTGTAGTAAAAAGCCACACAATTACCAATCATACAAATCTAATTATTCACACTCTGTTTAATCAAAGCTGAAGTCAATGATGTTATAGCAGAAGTAATTCCTAGGTTGCAGTTTAGAATCCAAATAAAGGGAAATCAATCTGCAGGAAAGGAAACCAATCAACCATAATAGGAACAGGACCCTATTCCTTTAAATAGGAACTTCAGCACCTGCTGCCTGACACTAGTCATTCTGTAGAAAAGATAACTCAAGAGACAAAGACCCTATTCCCATGAACAGGAACCTTCAGCACTTGTCTCCTATTCTAATCACACTGCAGGAAAAGAAAGGCAATTAGTGGGAGCAGAACCCTATTCCTTTGTACAGGAACCTTCAGCACCTGCTTCCCAGCATCATACATTCAAACAATTAACAGAAATGGTTCTCTCAACTTCTTAAGAATGAATGTACTAAACACATGCAGCGTTAAGGAAACAGAGTACTCAATGAACTACAGAACTATGTAACTGGTGTTCAGAAAACAGAATCAAAGTGAAGTGAAAACAACATAAAGAAATTAAACAAACTACAGGGACAGAAGGGTGAATCTTGTGAGGAAGGCGGGCCCTTTCCCTCTCACAAGATTCCCCAGGGAAAGAATTAAATTGGAGCGCTCAAAAGGAAATTTTATTCATCTGTCAAAAGAAATGATAAGCCATGTATGGAGTCTAGTCGTTAGCCTTCAATACAATGCTCTTCTCGTAGCTTTCAAACTCGAACTCCCTTCTAATGATGATGTCTCCTCTTTAAAGAGGAGACATCTCTTACAATATACGAGCGAATCGTGTTTATCCCACCTCACATCTTTCTTAAACAGACTATTCAATATTCCCCGTTCTTCCATAAAGATATTGTTACACAATAAAGATATTGTTACAACAGATACAAAAAGAATGCTATCTTCATAATAATCCGTGTAACCACGTCTTCATGCTGTTGCCATTGTTCCACAAAATACTCTTCCAGAATCGCAAATTACGAGTGACGGAATTTGCATGCTTGTTGGCTGTTTCAGCAACGAAGTCAACTGTTTCAGCAACGGAGTCGGCTGTTTCAGCAACGAAGTTTGATTGTTTCAGCAACGGCCGATTGCTCCAGCACAGCACATAGATTATCTGCGATCTTTTAGACTTATGTTAGCAACAATCCACTTCGATTAAAGATAAAATATAAGAGTATTATGGAATTATATGCAAACAGATTAAACATATAATAAAGAAGAGGATTTTATATACCTTGGGATAAAGTAAATGAAAATGATAATGGAATCCTTTTTAAACATGGTTATAAAGGTAAGATGGTGTCAAAGTATATAGTAAA